>KN484308.1:0-15069 GCA_000787095.1 Periophthalmodon schlosseri | reverse complement strand
TCCCTACAGCAAATGCCAAGCACTTTCTCAATCTTTGCTCCTTCACTTTAATTCAATGTCAAGGTAACCCCTAACAAATCAATAGGAAGTACTTCTAATTGGACAGACATTCCACCTTTAGACATGAACAAACTACACAAAATCCCCACCTTTTTTGATTTGAAGGGTGTCCATGTTTTTGAGCAAAAACTGTCTTGCCCTTGAACAGATACATTGTATAAACAGCTATTGAGATCACAATAAGTCCTTTGTGTACTGTCTGCATCTAATAATACAGAGTGTTATTGTCTGAGTATCAGGAAGTGTGTGGTTAGCATGCTAGTTACTAGAGGTTTAGAGGACTTTGCTCTGGCCTCTAAAAGTTGTGGAAAGCACTTATTCAATTCACTGAATAATTAGGATGCTCTGAATGAATAAGGTACATGAGGAATAACTTCGGACCAGGGCAAAGTATTTTAAATGAGGAGTACTTTTTTCACGTTTAAGATCAGAACAAGTTTTAGTCGACATGAAAAAAAAAAAAAAGATAACAAAGGACAATCCCACAAGTAAACAAATAAACCACCAAACAAACTGAAAATCCTAGTGTCTGTGTAATCCCTCAGTCATCCAGATATGATCCATAGTAAAAAAAAAAAACAAAACAAAAAAAAACAAAACTACACACCTGTTGCTTACAGTTTCTGTTTGTTGGCTAGATTGGCTAGTTTCAGTGTAGTTAGCTCCACCCTTCAGATAGATATAAGGCAGAGTCCACCAGTATCTGACCAGAACTGAAGAAGTAGCTTGGATGAGCACCGAAATGTATTTACTCCAACAACTTTTTGTCCAGTTGACAGATTAGATTTTTGTTTTTTACTATACAAAATCCTAGTATCAAAACAAGAGAAGACAAGATTGCAAATCAAAATGCCAAGATGTTTCATTTTGTTTACCTACAAAATATGTAATGATATTGACTCCAGAAAATTACTTCTTCATAAAAAACTTGTATCCACCTTATTTCGGAAGTTGCTGCGGGCGCGTTTTTAAAGCTTTCTAGAGAATTGGTGCAGAGTTGACTTGCTGATGTATATGAACATAGAACATTTTATACAAATCAAACTACTTTATATTAGATTTTAGCGACAAATCTTTTCTCAAATTCTCAATTGAAATGAATGGGATTCTGGCTTAACCGGAAATGTGCTTTAGCAGCATTTAAAGGCAAAAGTGGGCGGGGCGGAATAATCAAAATTGACGCTCTTTACCAATGTTTTAATGTTTTGAATATATATTTTCATACTTGTCTAAGTAAGTTTGTCTAATATTAAACCATGTACAATGTCTGCAAGTGCATCTTAAGTCTTTCCATGTCTATAATCCTACATTAAATCCCCATTGTCTCTATTTCAGACTGAGTGAATTATAATAAGGATGTATATGGAGTGTGCAATCAAATATTCATATCTTCATTATTTGGAGTCTTTGATCACACTTCGTCAAAGACCCTAAAATTTGGATCTACACTGATGAGATTCTGGCAGACAAAACAGGCCAGGCAGCTGCAGGACTGTTCATGCTTTCATACAGTCCTTACGTATTATTCATTTAGATATTACAGTTGGCTTCTGCATTTGACCCATCCTTAGACAACCTGTCAAGAGCTGTGGGTAACCGCAGTACAGTGCCTGGGGATCCATCTCCACATCTCCACTCTGGATCTTAGTGGAGTATATAGCTGGAGGATTTGCCTGTGGATGTTTTGGCTTCATGGGGTGGAACTGCAGTGCCCGGAGGAATGAAGGAAAAACCAGCCAGACGTGAGGAGCACATTCAAAAAAAGGAGAAGCCATTTAACAACAGTTGTACCATTGTCACCATTATGGACTCATGGAGATGGATTACATTTAAACGTGAACTTTGGAACTTCACTGGTGGCGGTGACTGCCATGTGCTCATCTCCATGGAGATGTTTTTGTTTTGCCTGGAATGTTTCACATTATGACATTAAAGGTATTTAGTTACTGAATACCTTGAAAAACATATATTGTTCAATGCCATATTCTAGGCAAGAAGAAGAAGAAGAAGAAGAAGAAGAAAAAAAAATATATCTCCATGGAAACAGGCAGGTGGGAGATTGTTTTGGCTACATAGTGGACCATTAAATATTATTGCCACTTCTTAAGTTATTTTGCTTTTGTGGCACCTAACATAATCCTTAATCGTAACAATAAATAAGTCAAATTATTTCTGGGCTTTTCCACCAGCTTGGCTATAGAGAAGAAATCTACAAAAAGAAAAAGAAGACAGTGCTATGGAACATTGCTGCATATATTGGCGACTTCCAGTAAAGAGCAATAGGACTAGGGTGTAATGTGCGTGACCTTGTGGTTAGGGGATGATTCGTCTCCTCTCCAGACTCACAATAACACACAAGTACACCTGAGCACAAATCTCAGACTGCACTGAGAAAGAGCAATCAGTGTCTTCCTCGTGAATTGGTTTCTGACACAATGACAGAGGAAGATAGGGAACAGCAAATACCAATGTTTTCTAGCACCCATTTTCACAACAGATAAAACCTATTCTCATTCAAAGTAATATTCAGACTTGATCTCTGGCCCTTCACTTTTTATGGTATAGTCAATCTTTATGTTTGCAATACAGCATACATTTTATAGACAGACATGGTTATGGTTGGAAATATTTGGGAAACATTGCTTGGATTCTAGCTGTACATAAACCATTGCCATTGCTGCTACTACTGCTGCTACTGCTACTGCTGCTACTGCTGCTACTACTATTACTACTACTGCTATTACTACTACCGCTACTGCTACTACTCTTACTGCTATTACTATTATTACTACTTCTACTACTACTTTATCCCTATTTGTACTGCCACAACAACTAGCTACTACAGTAACCAATACAGCTATATATGCCATTGCTCTGCCTGGAATGTTTGATAGTAAATCATTTAGCTTTTCTATCACCAGGTAGACAAGCAAGTGACTCCACCAAGTCAGATCTCTGGAGAGGCGAGCACAATCACAGTACGGATGCATGTTTGTTAGAAGGACTTTCTAGCAAAACAATCCCCTGTAATTCAATAAATGCAAGAGAGGTTAAATGCCTTGTTGTGTCACTTTGTACAGGAAAGGTAACATCCATGGAGAGTGGTGAATCTCTTACCAGAAAAGTTAGAGTGCTCCTTTAAAAGTGCATTTAAATAAATACACAAATCACATCTTCTGCAGCCCAGCCCAACGCACTAAAATGAATGAATTCTACCATCACCACTGCAATTGCAATAAATCTTTTCCACATATTACTACTGCTACATCTCACACTACTACAAGGTCAAAAAGTTTACTTCCTAACTCTATTGGTTTTCATGGTCTAATACTACTTCACATTTTATGGAGAGAGACTGAATTGCAAAACCTGCCGAATATCGCATTCTAATTTCCCCAATATTACATTTTAAAAACTGCCAAAGAAAAACCCTGCACTGATCCTTACAGCTTATGACTTCTCTCTCTTTTTTTTTTTTTTTTTTTGTGGTCTTCATGAGTCCACGCGCAGTCATGCATATATGTATTCAGCCCCACACCTGACAGAGGGAGACAGGAAATGAAAAGAGAAGGGAGAGGCAGGTACGTCCACGGAGACTCAGATTAATGTGAGAATATTCAAATGAAGTGTCTGATAGTGTTTAGGAGGAAATGAGCTAATGTTTTCCAGCCACTTAAAATTGTCAGAAGCCGTGGCTGTCGCAAAAAGAAATAGTGAATTAACCATCGAGTATGAAAGGTCCGTGGTGATATTAAGACCATGCAAATCACTATCTCTAATATTCACATGATAAACAAGGATGGAGGAAAGGTCCTTGGTATGGTGCTAAATTGAACTGTGTGTGTGTGGTTAGATATATTTGCAAAAAAGGAAGGTATTATATTAGTTAGATTAGGCTAAATTAGTATAAAAATAAAGGTGTATTCATCATGGTGTGTCCTCAGAGGCTAAACTTGTTAAGGCTGATTTGTATTATTCTGATAGAGAACATGACATAACCATGAGAAGTGGGCAAGTGTGCATTAGCATTTAAGTGACTTATTTGGATATAGTTTATTGTGTGTTTAACGACTGATGGGGCCCCTCTTGCTGTGAGATATGAGTGCTATTTAGTGATGTGACGTTTGTGAACGAGTCGGCTCTTTTGAACGGTTCCTTAACGTGAACAGTTGGAACTGGATCTCAGTTTTTAAAAGAACCAAATCTTTTTCTTTTTAATTTTTATGCATTTTTATCCCGATTAACGCTGGACCAACACTAGAATCAGTGAGAGCTTTGTACACAAAAAAACACATTTGGCAGCATAATAAGTTATTTTTGAAATTATTGTTATTGTAGTGAAACATTTTATATTGATTTTGAGTAATTTCAAAGGGTAAACACAGTCCCACTCTCAGTTTGGACCATTTTAAACAAATCTGAGCCTTGGTCATTTCTCTCTGTGATTAGTTTGTAGATAAAATTAGTTCTCACTTTGGCTTCTACACGTAAATAAATAATAAAAGAGCCAGTCTGTATGCGTACTTGGAACAAAACTGAAAGTAGTCAAAGAATTTAAGTATCTGGGCGTTACACTGAACCCACAGCTGTCTTCAAACATGTCAAAAGAACAGTGAATAAACTCAAATCAAATTTTTCAAATTTTGGTAATATAAGAAATCATCTAACAACAAACTCTGCAATTATGTATTCATATTCAATTATTTTCTCTCACCTAAATTATTGCCTTACAAGATGGATTCTGACAAGCAAAACTACTCTTAAATTAGCTGAAACTATTTATAAAAAAAAAGCACTCAAGCAAGTTTTAGACAAAAAGCCCACTAATTATCATTACTGCAGAATACTTGACAAATACAAATTTCTTAATTGGGACAACACAATTAAATATGCAGATTTAATTTTGGTATACACATTTTTAACAATCTCGCTCCGCTTTCTCTTAAGGAATTTGTGAAAAGAGATTCAAACCGGACAAAAAGAGCAGGTTCTAGAGGTGACTGCTCTGTGCCGTTTAGGAAAAGTGCTTCTGGACAACTCTCTGCTTACGGAGCAGGTCAGACATGGAGCACACTGCTGCTCATATATGAGAGCTCTCAACACTGGCAGCATTTTTGAAAGCTTTAAAACTGTGGTTGTTCGAGGGTCAAATATGTCACCGTATATAACAAATTACATTTTTATACTGAGGGGTTGTTGGTTTGACTTTTAACTTCTAACTTCAGATGAACTGTTCTTATATTTGATGTTTAGTGAGTGTGTTGTGTGTATAGTGAGCGTACTGTATGTATAGTGAGTGTGTTGTGTGTATAGTGAGCGTACTGTATGTATAGTGAGTGTGTTGTGTGTATAGTGAGTTTATTGGTGTGTTCCATTTGCTTTTGTGTGATTGTTGCTGTACCTTTCCCTGTCCTGTAGACAGTTTGTCATCAACCTGCCGAGGGACTGAAGAGGGAAATTAGCTACATTGGCTATAATCTTTAGATATTTACATTTTTAAATGTTCATGAAAATGTGCTGTCTCTTTTAGAAATAAAGAAAATAAGAAAATAAGTATCAAAATCGAGTATGAAAATTTAGTATCATGACAACAGTACTTTTTTATGTGTTAATAATTCATAGGATTTTAGATTAGATCCAAAAACATTCATATTAAACGCCTCTACATATTAAAAGCTTTTCATCAGTAACAGTTTTTGAGCCACTCACTATACAGCAACATGCAGATTTGTGGATGGAAGCGTCTTTCTCAAGAATTACAGTATACAACAACACTGAGAGCTGGGTTTGAACCATCAATCTCTTAACACTAACCTGGTGAATGGGTGTTTTCCACCTCTGGCCCATACATGAATACAGGAAATATCAAGTCAAACTGGAAGTAAAAAGTGGCTATTGAAAAGGTTAAAACTCACCATTGAATCGGACGGCCCTGATGTGGTTGAGCAGCTCTTTGCCGTCGATGTTGTTGGCCATACGTGGGCACAGACCTGGGTAACCATAACAGAGCTCGCGGTGCATTCGGTGCAGCGCATGGGCCATGGCGTACACCGCGTCCATCACGAACTGCACTTTCCCCTCCTGCTCGTAACTGGAATCACGACCAACCTTCTCCAGACCTGAGGGATCATGAAAGAAGAAGACATAGATGAAAAGGTCAATAACAAAATAAATAATGTTTTTTGGATGATGAAATATAGTCAATATGCACCTATCACCCCTGGTAATCTAATCTTAATATGTGTGCATATTCAGACCATTCACTTTTCCAGAATGACTTATTTTTATTAGATTCATTAGATTATTCTTATTGGATTAGATGATATTTTCTGGTTTCATTATTCCAATATATTCCACGGTACAAGTTCCCTGGCAAATCCAGAGTGATATCTCAGACAGATGGATATCAGTCTGGTTCCCTCGCCCTCCATTTCGCCTCAAGCCAGACAAAAAATGATCATGTAATCAGATTCGTGTTTTGTATTTTTTTTTCCTCTTTTTGGCGCAGTGACATGTGAAATAAATAAAATGACATTTCTCAGAGTTCACCTCAGAGTTTAGTGCTTCGCTCATTGATTCTGCAGAAATAAGTGCTGTTTCTTAACTTCCCTGTGATATATTTTTCTTTTCTTTTTTCCTCATAAGCAGCCATATTTGTTTTGATACGTTTCCCTGATTGGCTAATTCACCTGTCCACCACACTAATCTGAAAAAGTGATCAGACTCATATCTTTGAAAAGTATTGAAGAAGTGTGTATTGTGTGTAAGTGTGGCCAGGTTGTGAACAGGTACTAAAGCCAGCGAAGTTTAGAATACATTTTAAAATTGTACTATTTGTTTTTAAAGCTATTAATGATGTTACCTGTCCCATCCCCTGGTTCCCTACTCGGTTTCTCGGACCCTCAGATCAGTCTCAAGGCACTTACTGAATGTTCCTCCATCCGATCCATGTAAAAAATGCCACATCTTTTGAACATTTTAAAACTCTATTAAAAACTCACCTTTATGATCTGGTTTTCAACTAGTGCTACTATTTTATTATTGTCTTATTGATGTAAATGTTTGGTTGTTGTTTTTATATATTTGTACTGTATTGCGTTTAGTTTTCCTATTTGTGAAGCACTTTGGTACAACTCTGGTTTTAATTGTGCTATATAAATAAAGTGGCTTGGCTATTTTGGATCCCAGGCAACTGTACAAGTACTGTTCAAAGAAAACACTTGTAGTTGAAAATTAGTGATGTTGTTTTGCAAGAAAACACATTTCACTGTATTATACTTTATTGTGAAACATGTATGAACTACTTATTGAAATGGTAAGACACTATTGCATAGGCATACTGGTTACCCTCACAATAAAAAAACAAGTAAACTCTAAAACAAAACAAAAAACACAAAAAGAGAATCAAGTCAGAGTGTTGGAGAAGTCACACAGCTCTCATTCAGCCACTGACAAATGATTCCTGGGAGTCCATTCTCACCCCCAGAGACTAAGAACAACATGTTCCCCCTTTACATCCTCTCAACCTCTGATAATGGTGTTTCCTTGTACATGGAACAGAAAGCGTTCTCCCATCCACAGCACTTTATTCTTATTTTACCTCGTACCAGAGGAATGCCACACTGGATATCGTCTTAATGTGCAGATATGGAGATGTGTTATGTGATTGTCAAAGTGTATAAAATAGAGGAGATATCTAACATGAACTGGGTAATAACTGGGTTAGGACTCTCGCCTCACACAGCAAGAACTTTCAAAAGAATCAAGATCTGGAGATGGGTCCCCTGGCTGCGGTGCCCACTGCTCCTGACTGGTTGCCCCGTGGCACTGAAGGATGGGTCAACTGCAGACAAATTTCCCTGAGGAGACAATAAAATCTACCTTAATCTTACTCAAAATGTACAAATATTTGGGGGCTAATGTTCAAAAATGTTTCTACTCAAGTCATATATGTCTAGATATTATGGCGATAAAGAATGAATGATGGTTTGATTCCTGGGATGATATGCTGTATTGGTGATGTCATTATATTGTTGTCATCACAGTGAAGAACAGTGAAGATCAAGGTTCTGAAATGCGCATAACCTTTTTGCACATTTTAAACAGGAGTGAATTCATTTTGTATCTCTAAATTATGAACCCACAGAGCTGACCCACAGATCTGCGATTCAAGCTCCCATAGATGAATGTGGTCGTTGTGTCCTTGCGCAAGACACCTAACCCACCTTTCCCCCAATGGCTGCATACACTGACGTATGAATGTGCGTGTGTGTGAGTGTGAAAGAGTGAGTGGTTCCTTTAAGTGCCTTGAAGGTGGAAAAAAAAGTATTTATTCAAGAACTCCTAGTAGCATTTTCCACGTAATATTTTACCCCCCCTCTTGCCTCGGTAACACAGTGTGACCTACATGTACCGTCTCTTCTGATCAGCACTGTGTAATTAATGACTGCTGCAGACTAAAGTTTAAGCTCTTGAGCTGGCATTGAAACATGAATTTGGATTTGCATTTGGCCTTGGTGCCTGTGTGAGCGCAGATACACAAACATGCAAATAACCTCACAAACCCCATTCATGCAGAGGGAATGGTAACACCTCATTAGCACAATAAGCTCATGAGAGACAACAGGGTAAAAATAAAACTACCTTGATGCATTCAAACGCACATCAATTATAGCTAATAACACTGTGCGTTCTTTATTTGGAGTGTGATACCCAAACTTGTAATTTCCATACTATGGCCTGTTGCCGTTCATTTTCTGCTGCAATTGTTTTATCTACTGCTGCTTGTCTAATATATTTATTTTGTATAGCAATAATAATGATAATAATAATGCATCAGCGCTTTTCCCGATGCTCAAAATCGCTTTACAGTTTTGTGTAGTATTTATTCACTCCACACTCAGTGGTGGTAAGCTACTATTGTAGCCACGACTGTCCTATAGGAATAAGTTCAATGCCATATGAGGAATGTTGTGGAATTTCTAATAGTAAAAACATTAAAAAATATAAAATGAACAGAGAAGTTGTGTTGAATCAAAGAGTCTGATTTATTGAATCAATTGTGCACAATCGTCAAAGAGTTATTGTCCCTAATAGTGTGATCTCGGCCTCAGCTCACACATGAAAAAACACACAGTGTATTTATACCATCAAAACAATCATACCCGTTTAGTCTAGACAAAGTGGCTAGAGGCAGAAAGAGTTACACTGGTGCATAACAACAGATGGTATTACAAAGGTTAGGTCAAAAAGATCCATAGCAATACAAGTAAAGATTTAAGGTAAATAAAGCCATAACAATTCCACAACAGGAACAACACAATAAAGCACGTGCTTTACCCTTTACACTTTCAGGTCCACTCCAATGCTTTAGAAATAACTCATTTATCACCAAGATTAGACTAAGACTAAAACTAAAATCTAAGACCACGACAAAAGTTTGAAGCACAGAAAAAATTCCTCTCCATTTAATTATTGGAATTATACTGGGCAATAGACGGCAGCTGGCTGTATGGGTTTCTCCCTGGTTCTTCGATTCTCTCCATTAACTTAAAACCAGCCAAATTAGGCTTATCCCTTAGTCCGGGATGATCTGTTCTACTGTTTATAAGAAGCACTTTACCATGCTATTTCAGTTTTTACATTCATAGTACAACCGATGGGACAAACGAGGCAGTAAGTTCTACAAATAAATGCAAATAATGGACAATACTGCAGCACGGTTGTAGCGCTATTTCAAAAACGCTGGAAGTAAACTTCGTTCATTAACATGTCGGTTATTAATGCTAATTAGCTGTTTTTTGTTTTTTTTATTGCTAAATTGATTGACCTTTTTTGACATTTAGTTATTTTGTCACACTTTACGGTGATTGCGGTGCTTCTATGGCTTTAAAAAACAGGTTTTTTGAGAGCAGAGAAAAGCAAGTAAAACGAGACGCATTAATGTAGTGGAAAGTAGAGAGAAGACAAGTATTGAAAGTAATACAAAGTGTAATGTGTTGCGCTCATTGAACTTACAGACTGACTAACCCCATTGATGGATCTGAGAGGGAACCAAAGCTGACTCACTACCTCGCGCGCCCGACCTCTGTGAAGGCTGTGCGGCTGTGAGCGGGGAGCTAATGGACGGGCACCGCTAAAATGTGCTAAATGTGCTAAAGGCTAAACTTCCCTCAGAACCAGTCAATACGCTTTTCGCAACATCTGAAGGATTTTGGAAGAGGTAAAAAAAAATCTGTCCAGTATCACCACTATATCCTCCTTTAAATGGACACACTTTTTGGACACACTTCAGTCAGACAAGACAAGAAATTTTACGCAAATATTTCTACTAAATGCATTAACTCAAATTAAGATCACTTTCCAAAAATATTATAAATACTATTGTAAGTACTAGATAGTCAGATTCTCTTTTGCGTGCATCTAACAGTCTGATAGTCCGATAGCAATGCACTCAATTTTTCTGGTAGAGCCACGACACCTGCTTGTCTCTAGGAAGATAGTATTGCTTTATCTGAAATGTTCCACAGTATGGCATTAAACATACTGTAGCGTTCTGGTGTAAGGAAATGTAAGGAATTTCTTCTGTTGTTATTTACTGAACACGAGGGCTACTGTAGGCCGTAGCCCACGCCAAAACAAGAGCAAAACAACAGGAGTCTCAACTCACTAGAGCCAGTCTCCAAATCAGACCAGTAACCGACGAATAGAACCTTCACATTAACTTGTCGGCATAGAAACCGACAAGTGTCACCGACAAAAGCAGTTACATTAACAACGACACATAAACAGTTACAAGAACAACAAAAGGCGTCATTACAGGTATTTTGCTAATGCTAATGATTAATATGCACCACCCATATTGACAAGCAGGTGACGCCCCCGCTGGAAAAGTTACGCAGTACACCTTTGATGTAAATAATTTTGTTCAATACTCGCACAGCCCATGATCTGTTTAACCGTTTAAACTTTTCATATAAGCATTAGCACTAGCTGGACCCTGGAGTTTTCATTCACCATAAAGATTATTACAAAATGACACCGATTACCGTGTCACAGTCAAAGTGAGCATCGTTTTGCAGATTGCTCCCAGTGCATCGGGGCAAACTGCGGTTCAGGGCTGCAGAATAATGATGCAACATAAACAACATGGCACCAAAATAACAGTCAGATATTTAGCCATGCAAAAGTTTGATCAGCACGGCAAATCCACAGCATGTGTCAGCGTCAACAACATAGCATTTAGTCCATCAACGACAGACCTTAGCCCGGCAGCCTAATGTTCCACCATAATCAGAAAGCTAATTATGCTAATAGCCCATAAATAAAGAGCAATTAGACATTCATTAGCATAAACACAACTCTACGTAAAACAAGGATGTCATTAAATAGAGATTTATTAATATGTTTAGCGATATGCATTTATCCCTTAGTGACTGTTCATTATTCATTTCATTGAAGCTATCTATTTCTTTACATGTACAGTCAATTGGCAGATTGGCTTGTACTACTGCATCTCAGTACAGAATCTGTCCACTTTACTACTGTAGATTCACTCTAAAAACAGTATACCCCATGTAAAGCAAATAGGATAAGCACATCTGATGCATAATGATAAATGAGTGATGTGGATTAGACAAGTATAAAACTGTGGCTATTTGAAGAAATAACATTATAGTAACTTCAGATTTATGAGTATAGACAGCTGCTAAGGTTTTAAATAGATATTTTGAAGAGAAATATAGAGGTTTACGATGCACGTAGTTAAATGTGCACTGCATAATGTTTTTCAGTGGATCCTACCTTGTCTCCATGGAGATGTTAATGTTTTGCCAAAACTGTTAAACAGTGTGGCATTAAAAGTGTCTATGTCCATTGAAACATGAAGGTGATGCCACATAACAGGCCAAGTAACAGGTCAGATCTGTGGATAGGCGACCCCGTTCACTGTAAGGATGCATGTTATTCACCTGTAATGAAATAAATGCTACAAAATGAAATTTAATACCAGACTGGGAAACACTCCAGGTAAACCACAAAGAAACAAGCAGGTGGTGAGCCCCCAACAGAAAAGTTATGCAGTGCGTCTTTAAGAAAAAACATGGTTCAGGATTGTTACGTGCCACCTTTTAGGCATCATTTCTGCAAAGGTACCGCAAACCTTTGAGTCATGAGATAATACGTCTTTTAAGCCAAGACGCAACATTAATCAGCATTGTGCAAGAAAATGCAATGTGGCCTTGAGACACCTAAACGGGACTGTCTGTTTAAAGCGGTGCTAACAGGGAGAACGCTGCAGTCTGTGTTTCTGCAGATTGCATCAGGTGAACAGGAGGATGAGTGTCAGAACCTTGGGATATTATAACACAAGACAAGTTAATGAAGGAGCGACTGGACTGCTTCAAATGGGCCTTTGCATCTGTAAGTTACAGTAAGACACCACTGGGAATTTCAGGTGCCACAGTGGGGCGCCAGTGGCAAAAACTGTCATTGCATCCTTAGGCAAGACACTTCCACCCACATTTCCGCCTAGTATGAATGTAGTGTGTGTGTGTGAGTGTTGGTGATGGTAAGAGGGGCTGATGGAGCAGATTGGCTGAAATATGAAACTGCTCTTATTATGAATATATACACAATGACTATATATTTGACAGTGACCTGTAAAAAATACCAGCTCGAAGTACTAAATGTAGTTATAGGGTGGTGATTTAGCATTCACACTATGTTGGTGCAGTTTTCTTGTCTTCTACACAAGGTTCTTCCATTTTCAATCCAACAGCTGCTAAATGAGATCCAGCCTTCTCTCTCACTCTTAATGACACAGGAGACCACAGGAGGCACAGGCGGGGCACCATTCGAAACACTCAGAGCCGCACAACTACAGATCAACAGTTTGGGCTTGGTTTCATAAAAAAAAAAAAAAAAAAAAAAAACAGAAATGAAAAGATAAATCATCTCCATATCTGCCTTTAAGACAATTTCAGATTTGATTATTTGTTCTTGTTGCATAAGCAGAAGGCCAGCAGGCGCCAAGATCTGCCAATATTACTCATCTGATTTAAAAGCTAAAGGCAACGCACCAACTCTTCAGTAACACTTCACCAAACTTGTATAAAAAGATTATGTTACACAACCACAGTTTCAGGCACTTTACTCCATTTTATTTCAGATGCCCTTGCAGAAGCAACGGCTCATTTGTTTGCGTAGGGATTAATGTAAAGAGCGACTTCTGTTCCGTTCTCAGAGGAGAGTATCTGGGCTATCCATGGGTTTCAGAATGATGAAAAATTAGAACTGCTGTCACAGAGATTAATAATTTCAATATCTTTTGAATGTGAAGAAGCCCTCAAAATGTTGCATATAAAAGGAAAGTGAATCGGACTGACAGTTTGCGTGGCAGAGCTTGCATTTCCTTCAGGTTCGCCAGTGTCCCCATCAATCCAAAATACATTCTGGAAGATAATCCAGCTAGCTACTCCGAACCAAGATACGGTTTAATGTTTTGTTTAAAGTGCTGTGTCAAGTCTTGGTTTAGTGATGGGGCCGTAAAAAAAAAATGGCTTTTTTAAAATATTGCATTATGTGACAGAAGCCAATGTAAAAACTCATTTAATTACAAACTAATCACAGAGAGAAATGACCATGGATTTTACCCTTTGAACTTATTCAAAATCTAACATTTCACTACAATAATACATACGCCTATATATATATATATATATTAAATGACTGTTATTAAGATGCCAGATGTGTTTTTTATGCACAAAGCTCCCACTCATGTCTCCTGCTCTGCTTCTGTGCTGATTCTTGTGTTGGTTTAGCTTTAATCAGTGTAAAAAGCATAAAAATTTGAAAGAAAGATCAGGTTCCAGCCGTTCACATTAAGAAACCATTCAAAAAAGCCGACGTCACACAAACGTCACTTCATTATAGTCCACATATAAGTATAGTTTGCTGAAAATCGGGGTATTCTGCTAAAGGCGAATGGAGTTTTTATTAAAAGGAACAAAATCCTTCAAAAGCAAATGCTTTCAACTGCCATTGTAGTTTTTCATTGAAGGATAAGACCCTGACCTCCTACAAGTTTGTGAAGAGAAACACTGTGAACTTTGATAACACTATAAAACTCACCAACTGTTCATAGTGCCCACATGAAAGTTACATGCTGCTTTTTAACATTAAAGGCAGTTTATGTTTCACTTATCTTTCCCCAGCATATGGTGCAGGCTGCCTACTGGGAAAAGGACTTTTAAATATACTTTTAAATCATTTGATGCACCCTACCCTACAGTGGCAAACATGAGAGAATGTCATTATTGTGTTATTACATTACAAGTATCGGTTAGGCTATGATTTTCTTTTTGAATTTTCTACAATATTGTTAAAGCTACCATCAGTAAGTCTATTTGTAAGTGGATGTCCCCCCTCACCTGGCCTTTGTCAGACCCACCTGTGCTCTGTGGTCTGGCCAAAGCTGCCACATCAGACTGCAGTAACGTAGAAAGCATCTAGTGGTGTAATTTGAGAATACAAGAGGGCCGGCTCTGCCAATTAAATTACAAATTGGGACTTTGACGTTCTGCTGTTATGATTTTTTTTTTTTTTTTTTTAAGTTTGATGTTCTCCGGCATCGTCTTTGGCTTTGAAGTAAAAAAGCTTTTAAGCTTTGTTATATTTTTTGTTATGCTTTGTTTGGTTCTGTCTTTGTTTTAAAGCGTGAACATTTAAAACATAGTTATGTTGTTATATTTTTTGTTCTGTTCTGTTTAGTTTTGTCTTTGTTTAAAAAAAATTAAAAAAATGTTGTAGCTATCAACACTAAACATATGCTCCCTCCTAATTAAAACCTTTTTGGACCTTAAAATCTATATTGACATTCTCATCAGTTAATCTATGCTTCAAAATTATACCTTCTGCTTGTTTACAATACTTTTATTATTGGCCCTCGCCACTCACGAAGTGATGGCAAGGGACATTGTTCTTCCTCGAGGGACATTGTTCTTCCTCGGT
>KN484307.1:143106-157913 GCA_000787095.1 Periophthalmodon schlosseri | reverse complement strand
TTTTTTTTTTTTTATCAAGAAAAAGTTATGGGAAACAAAAGGTTATTCGCTATTGTTAATCTGGCATATGGTTCCCAAACATTGTAGTACTAGTAGACATAGCTGAGGTTTGAACTTGTTGAACCAGTAACGCAACAGGAAGAAGTGAAATATGGTTTGGTTAGAAAAAGTAAAGAAAAGGTTAGGGGTAGACAAAGGTAATAAGTATAATGCTGTAGTCTCATATATAGTGCTAGTTCTATTCACCAAAGTAGGGTAGTGCCAGTTAGTGCAACAAGATGGTGGAAAACAAAAAAAAAACAAGAACACCAAACTACTACTGTGCTATTCCACTGTCCTTCTTGTCGTTATTCTGTATATACCTATGGTCCACAAATATGACTTGTAGATCTAGTTGAAGTTTAGTTTAGTACAAAAACTTGGGGTTGAGCCTTTAATGCAAAGAGTAGAAGAAATATTAAGCTGGAGAAAATAATATTTTTGTAAATTGTTTCATAATTACAAGTTACATTGCTGCTATTGAAGTTCTACTCTGTATGTAAAAGTAGTAGATCGTAGTCATATAATCTAATAGGCCTATGCTTTTGACAAGTTACACATATGCCATTATTATAGACTTAAAGCTACCATTTGTATTTAATTTTTTTTTTCACCTGTAGGGGGCAGATATGAAACTGGCACACTATCAAACAGAAGTAACATAGATAGCATTTAGTGGTGAAAAGTAAGAATACAACAGGGGCGGGTCAGATAGTCTAATTACAGATACTGTACAGGTGACCCCCCAAGTACTAATTTCACTGTTTCTTTAAGTATATTTTTATACCTTTTTTGCTATTTCCAAATGATAATCTTTCTCCACATCTTCCAGTAGCCGGCTTTTGCAGCTTGAATACAGCATACGCTCTTTGATGCTGCAGCTGTACCCGGGCATTGAGTAAATAAACACTGCAGGAAAGAGGATATGAACTGTTAACAGAGGCCTGTTTCTCATTGTCTGATTTGTGTAATCCGTAATTCATGGAATAGGTTTGCGTACGTACCAATGGAGTCAAGTTGGTCTCCTTCGTGGCAGTGTTTGTAAAGGAAGAAGTGATATCTGGGAGTGTCTTTAGGAACTCTTCGGGGCAGGTCTCGGATTTCTGTTGGATTGGAGTGCACCAGTTCGATTGTCTCCTTTTCTATGTCCAACCGCTGGAGTGGAAAAAAACCCAATATTAATTCCTAGAAAAACAGAGATCACATTCCTCGAATCCCTGACAAGTTAACAGAATCGAAGAATTGAAAAGGCAAAGTAAACACGTGGATTGCTATGGGTAATTTCCATCTATTGTCCCACACAGTCACACAAACGCATTCATTGAGTTTTCAGGCTTTTTGTGGATATTGCATAAACTTACATTCACATCTTAAGGACTTTAGAACTTATACTGCTATCATAACCATAAGTACTGTTTGCACTATTTCTTAGCCTGTACCCTAACCTTAAAGATCCACTATGTAACTTTTCACGTGGAGGGCCAGCTACCTGCTAGTCTCCATGGGAATGTTATTTGGCATTTTTGGTATGGTCCATATGGCATTACACCTGCATTTAGTGCCACAGGGCCAAGTTACAGGTCAGATCTGTGGAGAGGTCATCCCTGCATCTTTCAATCCAGGTATTTTTTCGCAATAAAAACACAAGACAGATAAGTTGAAAGCCGTACTGTGAAAAATTCAAGGCGAAGCAATAACTTAATTATTATTATGATAATTTAGACTATGCCTTTTATCTAATAGTGACGGGAACTTCAATCCCCACAGTGTGTTAAATGCACTCCCTCAGACGTTTACTCATAACCACAGGAGACAGGGCAGGTGTTGTGTCTTGCCCCAGGGCAGTATACATCAACCTTCAGTTCAGTGTCTGAATAATCTGAAGTACTGAAACCACATTCTCAGTGCATTGGAATAAACTGGATGAGAGAGCGACATTTTGACATGAAAGCTGTTTTCTTAGAAGCAGTTAATTAGGGTTTGAGTGGGTGGAACAAAGGCCTCATTATGACAGCTAAACCACAGGATCCGTGAATATCCTAGAAAACCACAGTATTTTTTTGTGTAGAATGGTAAAAAAATAATGATATATAGACACTAATCAATACTAAATCAAGACTATTATCAAGACTAGATTCTCATTTGAACAAGTATCGATACCGAAAATCATGTCAATAGGTTTGGACCATTCCAGTTTAGTTTTAGAATGGTCAGAACTAGTGTAACACCACATTAGGTAATATTACAAACTGTGATTTTGTGTTGATGTCATGATTGTATTGAAATTTGTGCCGAGTATCAAACCTTTTCCTTAGTTTGGAAATTGACTTTGAAATTTTTGAATGATTTAGGAATTATGGAAGAAACACTGGTGAACTAGAGATATGTGACGTGATCCAACAGACAAGACTGAATCTCGTTGTATTAGGAAAAATAAGATGTTTTTTGTAATTGTTCGTGTTAGATCTGGATTAGGTCAATTTCACCACTCTTGTCATTTCTTTTAAGACATTTTTCTAGGTTAATCGTTATTTTATCCCTTGATTTAGATTTGGCATTTGGATTAGTGCAGATTAACTTCCTGATAAATACTACTTGGAAAGACCAAATATTCCAGGAAGCTGAACAATAGCAGACTCACCAACTGTATGTAATTCACACGTTTTAGTGACAGAAGGTGCAGTGCACTCTTTGCAGACTCCTGCAGAGGGAAAGCCAAGCCCTGAAGTGTCTGCTTTATGTCCATGCTTATCTCCGCTTTCACCTACAGAGGGCAGTAAGGAGACACAGAGCATTCAGACAGCGTGGACCGGAGATTTCACTGAATTCAAGAACACAATGTCCAAATGGAGCAGAGGTTTGTACGTGCAACATAAGACTAGACCACACACAGATGTGACCAAAGGCAACGCAGTAAAGTGTAAAGGTCAGGAAATATTTCAACATGAAAGCAAAATATAAGATTTTAACAACATTTGTGAAAATTTACTCTGCAGCAAAACGATGCATATCACTATTTACACTATTGGAAGATGATGCATATAAACTAATGATATTAAATATATTATACTTTACTAGTGCTTTTTATATATTGTGCTTATTATACATTCATGTGTATACTGTATATTCTGATTCTGTACATTCTATTGAAAAAACATCATTTGATGTTTTGATTAAATAATTTAGATTTTAAGCAGATATATTTGAAATGTTCATTGACATTTAACTAATGTATTTAGATGGACAAAGTGACATAACATATTTAAATAGGCTCAGCATTCATTCTGAGTGAGTGTCATTACTGTTTACTTCTGCTTGAATAAAGCTGAACTATTTGAACTGAACTATTTCAAAAGAGGTTTTGGTTATTCTGCACGCATCGCATCTGCTCAAAATATGTGTTTAACTGCACAATGTCTAATTTTTACTTAGGCCTATAGTTGTTTCGACAGGCTCAAGTCACACTCAAGCCCTAATAGTAATAACAGAAAGAACAAGAATAAAGATGCTCTTAGCTCAACGTACCTGTTTAACTCTGCCCTGAAAAATATAAAACACATAGGAGATTAAACTGGATGAACAGTACAGTAACTATTGACAAAGACCTAAGGCAACCATGACCTCTGACCTCTGTGATTTTGATCCTCTGCAATTCCTGTTCGGCCACGGTGAGAGGAGCAGGGCCAGAGCACGACATCACATAGTGCTGGTATCCGAGCAAGCACACATCATCCTGAAAGTGAGAAAAACAAGAGCACGTTTATACAAGCAAGCGGTAACCAAAATACTTTGTGTTGATACTCATTTTAGACCTGGTTTAGACCTGTTGTAGTCTTGGTTTAGACTTAATTTAGTCCTGGGTAAGAGTTTATACCTGATTAAAGGTCCACTTTTTTGGTGAGGGGTCTGCCACCTGCTTGTCTCCATGTTGCTAAGCATGGAAAGTTCCACAGAAAGGTGATGAGCTTTTATTCAGTTACAGGTGTTTTAAAGAATGCAGGTTGCTTAAAAATACCTACATTCTTACTGTGAGAGGGGTTCTGTAACCTGGCCTGATTTGGGCTGTGTTGGTTTGGGTTCTCATTAGTTTAGTCTTTACTTTCCTGGTTTAGACCTATATTGCATTGCTGGCCTGTTAGACCTGCTTTAGTCCATTTTTCTTGACTTAGTCCTGTTGTAGACTTGTATTGGTTTGGGCTCTGGTTTAGTCCTGGTTTAGTCCTACATTACTGGGCTATAGTCAGTATAGTCTATACTGGTTAGACCTAGTTTAGGTCGGGGCTTTAGCTAATACTTTTGTCGAAAGGTCAGTGGTGTCTTAGTCTACAAATATTTTAAATAATGATTTTATTAGGATTATTATCTATGTATATCTGTGTGTGAAAGATTGATGTGTACGACATCACGACGGCTGAGGCATGGAGTGTTAGCTGGAGTTTTGGGAGTGACTGAACAGTTAAATCTGCCTTTTCAATTATGAGGATCCTGTTTATTCTTATATTCTTTGCATGCAGAGTTGTTCTTGCGCAAGATCCTGACCTTTTGCCAGTGCCATGCCATTTCCACATTTAGTTGATTAACGGAGGTGCTTAGTCTATTTCTCTTGACTAAGTCCTAGTTTAGTCCTGGTTTGGTCCTGGTTTAGTCCTTGTTTAGCCCTGGTTTACTTCAGGTTTAGTGCTGGTTTGGTTCTGGTTTAGCTCTGGTTTAGTTCTGGTTTAGTCCTGGTGTAGTGCTGGTTTGGTCCTGGTGTAGTGCTGGTTTGGTCCTGGCTTAGTTCTGGGTTAGCCCTGGTTTAGTTCTGGGTTAGTCCTGGTTTATCATGAACAGGTGTAAAAGTATGTGTGAAAGTGCTTGTACCTCGGCTGTACCGAAAAGCTCGTATTTCACGTGGCCTCCTCCAAACTCCTTTTTGACGGTGGCGCGGGTGGCGGCGTAGAGCATCTTCTGTTTGACCTGTAAACATCAGAGAGAGAACTGTGTTGTGGAAACTGCACAGACTCTGACACCTAATAATGAGAAGAACATGAAAAGAATTAATTCAACTGAAATTCGAAGTAGCTGGATACTGATAATAAATATAGAAAATACAGTCTGAAAGATATTTCTCTGACATGTGGACACTTACATGGCCAGTAAAAATCAGATAAGTATAATAATCAGATAACCCAATAATTAATTAATTAATTAATTAATTAATTTTTGTGTGTGTTATATGCACTAATAATCAGATAACCCAATAATTAATTAATTAATTAATTAATTAATTTTTGTGTGTGTTTATATGCACAAATCTGAGTAACTATTGTATTTGGAAAACAGAGTACTTTTAAATTTTAAAATTACCCTTTCAGTCTCCTTCATTTGTGCCTTTGTCACATTAGCCCTTTTTTATTTACATAATTTTCCTACTCAAAACCTGTGTGATCATTTACATTTTTTAAAAAATTAGATTACATCAGTCATTTCAATAATCAGATAACTCCAGAAATCAGATAATGATCAGATTTTTGGTGTGGATGTAAACATAGTCAGTTTTCCGATAATACAGGACCAAATAGAGTGAAGTAATATTTAGAACGTATGTATGTATCCTAAACAGTGGCTATGTTTAGATGCACACCAAAAATCAGATTATTATCTGATTTCTGGGCCTTTAACATGACTTAAATTATATGCAAACTGCAAAAGCCGAAGTGAGTAATCAGAGTGACAATGATCAGGAAGAAATTAGATGACTTTACAGTTTACATTTCATTTTTTATAACCTTATAACTCCAGAAATCTGTAAAAATAATCAGATTTTGACTTTACATTTAACTGCAGCCAGTGTTTTCATTACATGACACAGCAGTTTTGAAATTATATTGGCAATGGTACAAAAATTTATACAATTCATTTTGGTTCTGCTTCTTATTATTTGAGCAATTACCTAGCAGGACAAATGATTTTTAATGACATAATAATAATAATGATTTTGAATGGAGCTCTCACTGTGTAATTGTTTAAGGGGATAATAGCATAATTGGTAAGTTTTGCAATGTGTTTTTTTTAACCAAACTGTTAAGGAAAAGTAATTTGTATTTTTCATGCGATATTTCATTTCTGATTCCTGATTAATTAGTGTTTATAAGGAATCTGCCTTATTCAATTGTTGCATTGTACACATGGCATTATATTTGAATTGCATTACGCAATGTGTAATTAATGGAATATTGCTGAACTATTATCCTTTGAGTCATACTGGAGATTGATCCGGGGACCAGGAGATAAAGACCCACTCGTAGCCCAGTGCATTTTGGGAGTCGAGGCGATACAGGAAGTAGCTGGGCTCTTGGTCGTTAAGGAGAGGGAGCAGGAAGTGGTCATAGTCCTGGTCCCAGCTCTGCTCCGGCTCTCTGTAAGCCCCCAGGACAAGCTGCTCTGAAATCAGACAGGACCAAATCAACATCAAGTCCAACAGAATTTCATCAGAAGAGAAAAGCGCTGTAATACAGTTTGCTTTTATGGGAGACAGCAAAAGTGAGTGTTAAAAAAGCTTTAGTGAGCAGCATATTGACACTCAGACCCATTGCAACGATGCATGGGTAGGTTAGATGACATTAGGAGATGGCTTCCTATGGGGTCTGGACATTGGTGATGATGCTGAGCAGAATAAAGGAGACAATGAGAGGATGAGATATTATGTTTAGAAAATGCATTTGTCTTCTTTTTATATGCAAAGTTTGAGTGGATGAGAGGCCAAGTTGATATTCATATTGTGTGAATTTTAACATTTGCAGTCATATGAATAATTTATTATTCTTACACATGGGCTTCACAATGACAAGAAATTAAGACAGCTACTATGGCAAATAGCAAAATAGTAAATCTTAAATGGTAAGAAGTCCTTAAAATGGTGCCTATACAGTAACAAAATCGTGAAAATGGGTTGTGACTTGCAATTTACTCCTCATCCGTGTTCTAAGCCTGAGTATTGGTATTGACTTTGACACGTTTGACTAAGCATTTTAGTTTTAAATATTGCATTTTCACATATTGTGCAATGCTATCGACTATACTCCAAAAAGCTAAGTGCTAAACAACCTTTGCAGGCTCTCTTCACATATGAGTGTCCTACATAAGTACTGCCTGTACAGCAGATTCAGCCTCTCAGCTGGAGCTCTGGGTTTATGTGTCATTGTAAACCACACAGGGACAACGCAGGGATACTGTTAATACACGTGTGACCTAATTTAACACTTCAGGAGAGGACTGACTAAATAATTCATAATAATTAAGTTAAGCATGTGCAATACTTGTTGATAGTAGTTTTTTTAAGGAAAAGAAACTCAAAAGCAGTTAAAAATATAAAAATGTTTGCTTTACACTTATAACCAAATCCACACTTCCACATTACAAATATAAAATATATGGTTTAAATTTGATTAGCGTTTTACTGCTAAGATTATTGTAAAATTATCATTGAGTATATATATTAAGTTCTTATTCATGGATTCAGACAAACACATTTCCTTCCTGATTTGAAGGACTTTGTGAGGACCTTTCCCCATTCAAAAGATATATTTTGATTTGAATTGCTTAATTGCTATGACCACAGAGGACGGTTGCTATAGCTTGAAACCCCTGAATACTGTTACTGCTACCTCTTGTTAAAACTAATATTTGAGTCTATTTTTATTGTAGTATTTGTATTTTGATAATAAAATAAATATGTGCATAGAACAGCAGCATTCTTATATTATAAATGACATAGTTAACTAAATAATGTGAGATATATTTTCTTGCCAAAATAGAAACTAGATATTATGTCATATTTTATCACTGGGTAAACAGCTTGTGCTTATTTGATTTCATTTCTGGTTCTCATAAAATTAGCAGTGTCACTTCTATCCTTTACATCATCACCTCTGTGTTTGCTGACTCTCGTTTTCCTAAAGAGTGGTTTAACCTTACCAGAATAATAATATTGGACTTATGGGAAAATGGAAACATCAACATAATTATGCGGACATGTTTTTGGACAAATATTGCACAAAGCCCCCAGTGTCCTTGTAGGGCCGGGGGATTTCCCAGTACCTCTTGGGGCTGCTGCTATTCTGGGCTCTGACACATTCCTCCTCTACCAGCTCACTCATGCCATATTTTCCACTGGCCATTCTTTTCAATACACGTTATGACCCACTGTGTTGGAATGAAGTGGTTAATGTTAATGTTAAGTTAATGTTGTTATAATGTTTTAAGAATAGATGCCAATCAGCTGTTTATTGCAGTTCAAGTCCAGATTTTGACAGTGTTGTTACTGATATATAACAGCATAACATATTAACCACCCATCTATGCTTACACCTGGTTTTGATTGGATTGGAAACTGATTTAGACCATTAGTCTTGGTTTTCTGTTCTGACCTGGTAGGATCCTGGTGTAGTCTTGGTTTAGGTTACTGCTTAGTCCTGGTTTAGTCTTGTTTTAGATCTGGTTACAATCATTTTAGTCCTGGTTTAATTTTGTTTTATTATTTATTTTGTTTTTGTTTAAGATATTTTTTAAATTCTTGGTTTAATCACTTCTTAGTGATTAGTGGTTTAGTCTCGTTTTAGACCTGGTTTAGACCTGGTTTAGCTTTGGATTCAACCACTTCTTTGTCCTGGTTTACCCAGTTTAATCTTAGTTGGTTTAGTTTTAACCTTATGTAATCTTTTGACCTGGTTTGCCTATAGGTCTAGTCTCGGTTAGGACCTAGTTTATAGTGGTGGTTTTGGCCTTATACCAAGTCTAGTCTTTAAACTTGGGTTAATTAAGAGCCATATTAACACAGAGACAGACCACCTGTCTCTCTTTTGGTTGTCCTGCACTGCCATTTAGGCCGCTGTCCCTGACCCCCCTTATTTAGAAAATGTCAAATGAGAAATGAGATTTACAAAGAAAACATGATAATATTTTCTCTTGCAATGAAATCAAGGCTCTTTGTGTGTACTGGCTTTCAGGGTTGTAATATATTTGGACCTATCGCTATTCCAATCTCTGTGTTAACTTATGATAAAGCCTTAAATACATATGAATCCAGTTATTATCTATGAACTTAAATTTCCCCAGTCTGTCCCTCTGTGTTCCACCACATTCAACAACATTCTTCACTTTGAGGTTGTGACCCTATACATTTACATTATGGTAGTATTTTTAAAGCCATCTCTCCATTTTCTGGCTTGGCTGGCTCCATTTTCTGGCTTGGCTCGTTAAAGTTCTGCAGACCTCTGGGACAGACCCACAATACTCTGAGAAGATAGAGACAGTAAACTGAGAGACCACAGCGGTGATGAAATCAACACTAGTTCACGTTTCATCTTGACACTGAAAAGCAGCTCTCAATCTTGTCTCGTCACATGTCCCTGCAAATAGACAAGTGTCACCATCATCAAAGCTTCGCCTCTGCTGCTATGGGACAGTCCGGCTCTGTCCCGGCACGCCTGGCATAACATCCATCGGAATTCCAGCTTGAATATTTAACACGATGAGAGCAGATGCCCCCTCTATGTACTGACCTGAAAGGTTAAGTCGTTAATCATATAGTGACTCATATGGATCAGGTCATAGTCCCATAGCCGGATGTAAACAACCATTGAAACGTCAGTCATCTCACCAAAAACAGACGCTGGCTTACTGACCACTTCTAGGAGCAGTGACACACATCTCACTCTACCTTGATTTCCTCGAAGATTCTCACCTCATGCTAATAAACAACTAGGTTTTAGGCGTATCTGACTGTGACTAACAAAGAGGTCATACCGTAATTGACCCTTTTTGAAATATCTGTCGCTAACGCAGTCGTCATAGCAGTTAATCTCTCTGTAAAGTGCAATGTTTTGTCTAAGATTTTGGCATTGGTTTGATATCAGCTGTTCTGTTTCACACAACCCCTTTTGTACACTTGTGTTTGGAAAACTTAGCGCACACAATATAATTTCTGTTTGTATTTATTTTAAACAATTAATTCATTGTGATTGCACTAGCACTCAACTGTGACCTCTTCCATACTTAAAATGACGTAAAATGACTCAAGTGGTTCTGATCAAGCTGAAATTAGAGCCAGTTTAGTGCTTTAGTTTAGTACCTTTAAGTTGTTAAACTTTGTTTAGTTCTGGGTTTATTTTGTAGTGTGCCTTTTAGCCAAATACGAGAGCCAGTTGTGAAATTGTTACTTGCATAAAAAGTCAGAGCATTAGATCCACACATTATAGAACTTTTTCATGTACCAAACAAGGCTGATTTATGTGGACATACTTTCTGGGGTTACACACTTATCTCAAGCTTAAACATTTATTTTGATAGCATTATATAGAAAAGTATTACCAGGACTGATTTTAACCATTCCAATGTTTTGCTGCCAGAAATTTTAACCAATCTTTTTATCAACCTTATTTTTTTGCATTGTGAGTTGGGGGTCGGGTCTCGGTTTGAAAGATTTGGGAACCCTTGGAGTAGATGACTTGTATTTAACCTCAATTTGAATGTGGCTAAATGGGTGCGTTCACACTTGCACACAAACCACATACTGGCACTAGACCAAGAATAACCAAGACCAGACCTAGACTAAACTGAGACAAACCAAGGACAAGTGTGAACACAGCCGTGAATGCAATGCAGTTATTTCTCCTTTTTGAGTGGGTATTTATCACACTGTGGGGACTAAAATCTGTGCACACTCACATCATGGGGGGCTACATTAGGTCCCCATGACGCAAATGCTTTAATATTAGATCAACAACATGATTTAAAGTTTGGGTATGGGTTAAAATAGGTAAAGGCTGACGTTTAAGTTAGGCAAGTGAGGCTATGATTAGGGTTAGGATCACTCTCTAGGAAATGAATGTCCCCGAAAAGCACATAAACCCAACATTTGTGTTGTGGCCCTGACTCACCGTCCTGGATGCAGACTTTGATGAGGCGCACTGCTCCCCCTCTGGCCCGGGCCAGGAACTCCCTCAGTTCTGGCGTCACCACCAGCGCAAGGAACATGGTGGGACTGAGCTTGGTCCTCCCCCGCAAAACAACTAATACAAAAAGATATGAAAGAAAAACAACCGCAAATCGAATCTAAATCTAATGCAAACAAAGAATCAACAGTAAAGTCCCAAATAAAAAGTTAAAATCTTAAATTGTAAAGTTGTGGCTAGGAGAAAGTAGGTTGTTCAGTCTGCTTGCTCTCTCTAGAACTGTATGACACTTCCAGAAGGGACATCATGCAAGTAACTGGGACAGGATCATATGCCCCGAGAAGCAACTTGATCACCTCCACCAAAATTAGCCCTCTCTGACTGTCCAGCCATGGGCAGGGGGGCTGTAAACCCCCCACAACCCCCCATCCCATAACAACAGGTCCCATGCACGAGGAGAGGAGGGGACAGGCTTAAAAATGAGCAATGTAACAATGTCAGCTGCTCTATATTGTCCCCAGAAAGGAGTTCATGGTTTGTTTTTGTCTGGATTATTTCATTGTGATTTTAGTGTCACCTATAACAGTAATAAATATAGACTTCAAATTGGCTTTTAGAGGTTGCATTAAGACTTTTCATCTTCTGAAAGACTTGTTTGGAAATCACTCTTGACCAAAATAAACAGTTATGTAGGCCCTAATGCCAAAGACGTCAGTAGTTGAATTTGTTTTTCTATTTTCCAATTAAGCCTTTTTGACATCTATAAACAAGGTTAAAAAGGTTTAAAGTTAAATTTGACATTCCCAAATTGGTATAGGCCTATATTAGGTATATTAGAAAATGTGTTCTCAGTAATCTAACTGTAACTTTGTATTTTACTTTATGGTATGTAGCCATTTTAATTTTGTCCATTTCCCCATGACTCAGTAGGGAAACCCTCCTGATAACACAAGGTTATTTTTTTATAACCAGGATCTAAGATGATGACTTCAGTTTCACTAAAAATAATGTATCATCATTTTATGCCATATGTAGCAACCTCATCCCAGTATAACCTATGATTTAAAAATGACTCCTCATCAATACAAATTTATCTCACTGCTACAACTAGTGCTCAACTACTCAGATTGTGCAATGAAATATTCAACCATTTACATTCCCGATTATCAGACTAATACAACAAAATATTTATAGACAACACTCATTTGTCAGGTTCACGTGTGGTCACTAAAGAGATAAATCCTCTTCACAACAACTTCAAGGTCAAAGTGTTTACACACACTTGTCACATGTACAGGCACTGAAGGGCAAACATAGCAACTAAATCAGTCAAAACTACCATATGAAGACATCACTGGAATTTTTAAATTCAAACATTTTGATTCAGACAATCATCAACATATTCTGTCCCTTGTAGTTTCTCGCTATTTCAACTCATTGTGTAACTTGTTTTTGAGAGGATTAATTACAGCACCTAATGTCAATCCAAACATTTTCATAACCTATATTTTGCAACTTGTGCAGATAAATTTCAAAGCTGGAACCCAAGGCCGTAAATAAAGCCTGGCCTCTCAAAGGTAGAGGCAATTAGGAGATACTGTATTAAGAAAGTAACTACGGTATATAAAACGAGACACAAAAGGGCCAACTATTTACAAAGACATTTAATGTTAAATAAAAATATAAAAAACGACCAACATGAAAAAGTATTTTGAACTAACATATTTACATAATTAAACATTTTGTTTGTCGTAGCATTTGCGACACTGCCTCCTCCTGGTCACACTCGGTTATATCAGGCCTTTATGAACATCCTCAATCCTCAGTCATCAATGGTTGGGAGCCAAAACGCCTAGAAATATAAAATATTCAAATTATTATCTACCCATGTTTAGTGTCTGGGGAAAGTAACCATTCTGCATGTTTCTAATCCTCACCATGTTGGAGCAGGCACTTGCAAACGTCATGAACTTTGGGTTGAACTGCAAACAGGTGATGGGTCCCGTATGCTTCCCGTCTAAAAGAGCCACCTTCATCCCACTCTCCGCGTTCCACACATGGATCTTTCCGTCCTCTGAACCTGGAAAAAACAAAAAAACATATTTAAACATATACACACACATATATGTATACAAACACACACATATATATTTATATATTGAATTCATTCAACCGACATTATAAAACACATTCTTACAAATAATCAGCATTATTGCTTGTGTTCAGTTTCCAGTGTTTCCCATACCTGATCTCATTCAAACCATCACTCTGAAATCAAAGCTACTTGATAAAATCCATACTTAAATCTCTTGTAAGTATTTTACCATACACAGTAACACCTTTGATTTGGGCCTCATTTCTGAGCATAGTGTCAACATCAAAATTCAAAATAGATTCTACTTGTATTCATGATTTATTCATAATTTAAATAAATAAATAAATAAATAAATAAATGCACAATATCATGTATGTTTACTTTTGGTTTTAATTCATAAGGCCGACTTTACAGATTGTCCAATCGGGGAGAGCATGTTTTAAGGCTGCGGTGTCATTTAATATAAATAGAAGTGCACACTTCATACAATTCAGTGATACCAGAAAGTCATTTTGCATTTGTTTAATGTGCATAGGCCTGCCATGATAACAAATTTTGAAGTGTAATATATTGCTGTAGTAAATATAGACGATATAAACGAAAATATTGAAATCAAACCAACCAAAAAAAATAATAAAATAAAATCTAAATGTGCAATATTGTGAAAAATATGAGCTGCAATAAATTAAATTACAGAATGCTTACGTAGTTAATTTGTATCTATGAATCATAGAAGTTCATAACTCAACCTTCTACAGCTCAACTCTTACAGTACAGAAAAATAACAAAAATTTTCCCACTAGTACCTTATTTTAATGCATGCCCTTATTTTTATTTTATCATAGTTTATATTATTATTCTTTCATTATTCTAATGTTGCACCATAATACTGAAGCACATTCCTAGTTTGTGAATTTTGTCACTGACAATGGCAATAAAACTGACTCTGAAAAAGTGCCCACAATAAATATTGACCCCCAAAAATAACTGTTCCATCTACCATATATGGAACGATAAGTATTAGTATTTATCGTGACAGGCCTAAATGTGCAGCTGTCTGTTTTTCTTGTTCTTCATAAACCAGACACTGTATAACAAGCACAAAGCAGTTCACTTACCTATCATAACAAACTGTGAATCCGGAGTGAAGGACGCTTCCAGTGTTACACCCTTACCATTGTTGTAGCCCTACAGGTAGATATGTAAAAGACACAAATAAACTTGGGATGCCTGTGTAATAAATGCACAACAAACAAAAAAATAATAATCTTCTTACCCCAAATGAATGTAGTACAGCGCCCTTGAAAGCATCCAGGATGCGTAGGGCTCCTCCATTTGTGGAGAGAAGAATCAGTTTCCCGTCATTACTGAACTTAAGTCCGGTCCATTCACACGTTCGCTCGTATTGAAGTTTAAAAGTGGCAAATGGACCCTGAAACAGATAACACAGAATACAGCTTACACACACTGTATGTATTAAGCAATATCTGTGTTGCAAAATACATTCTGGGGCAATTCACAACCAGAAACTGACTGAACCAGGATCAGTCACACAGCCTGATCTTCTTGAAGGCACAGGGATATTGCTCAAGTTACAAAAATAACTAATTGGTAACATATTTAACCCTTTGTTGAACTGATTATAGTTACAATGATTACTCTCATTTTTAACAAACATCTGAAAAGTGAAAAATGTACCTTGTCAAATGAGCGAAGATCATAAAGCTTCACCATTTCTG
>KN484307.1:63219-143030 GCA_000787095.1 Periophthalmodon schlosseri | reverse complement strand
ACAGACTGGCTTGCCCTGTAGATGCATCAAACCCTAAGAACAGAAATACAAATATGGTCAACGAGTTCGTGTGTCACCTGTATCCAAATTATTAACAGATTTCATTGCAATGAGTTAGTTTCTGCTTTAACATAAGAAATATTATACACTGAATTATAATAAAATTGCTTACTTGACAATTTGGTGATCGCAGATCCCATAGTCTAATAGTTTTGTCTAATGAACCGGATATAAAGGTGTCATCCACAGGAGACATGGACAAGGATGTTACTCTAGAAATAAAAAGAAAACGTATCAGCAAATGCAATGTCAAAAACAGCTTTAATATAAAGTCTGAAACAATCCTCACCTTTTATTATGCCCAGGAAAATATCTTATGTATTTGTTATCATGAAGTGACAGGTATCGGATTGTATCTTCAAAAAAAACAAATCAAAATGTAACTCACTCATTTTACACAATTATGAAGCACAAAAATATTTTATTACATTTTTAACACATTAGATGAATTACTTTGACGATTGCACTCATCCGTGGGCAAGGCAGTCACTTGTACAGTTAGCTCCTATATGGGGCAGAATCACAGACCCACCAAACTGTACAAACAACTACCTCAGCCCAAAGAGAGCTCTTCAGTGCAAATTCACAATCACTGGAATAAAAAAAAGGTCTTTCAAATCGTAGCAGCACAAATCGATACCACAAAAGGTACACAAACGTATTCAGCGCACTATAAAACGCAACGAGCCTCCAGATTTTGAGAATGGTCTCATTTCGAAGCTTTCGACTGAGGAGGAGAACATAGCATTGTTTAAGATGTTAGTGGACTTTATACCTTGAAGGAGTGCCAAACCCATGGTACGTAGGCTATATTCTCCACGGCCACACCCTCTGATCAAACCATAACCAAGTAGTAATAATAGTTTTTAAAAACAGAAATTGAAAAAAGCTCACCATCAATTTTGTTAGAGCTGTAGACCACTGTGTTAGCTGCATGGGTGTACCTGATGAGATCTACCCCGTATTTTTTACTGTAAAGTGTCCTCTTGGGTCTGCCATTATGGAGATTGAATGAAAAAACAAAAGAAAGGAGACAAATTAGGATTTAAACTCACAGGGGCGCTCAGTTGTCTGAAAACACGCTTACAGAAGGCAAAATTGAGCATAACATAAAGATCCGATAGCATTTCATTCATTGCTAGGTGACATACGCAGTTAGCACGGCCTATCCAGTTAGCATCCACAAGCTAATAATATAATCAAAAGGAGAAAAGGTCAAACGCAAGTCTTACTTTCCCTCTTGGCAGTCGTACAGGACTAGAGAATCATCGTCGCTACTGGATATAATAGTTTCACCGTTTGAACTAAAATCAAAACAGTTAATTTTGTCGGAGTTTTCTCGGAACACTTTAGCAACCCTGAAACTCCGCAGCACATTGTCCGTCAGCTTCATGTTGGCCTCTGTTGCAGCTGAGGCAAATGCTAATAAAACGCGTTTATGGAGGGTAATTAAGGTTGTTATGTCGTGATATGTGAACTAAGATTATGAATAACGGTATTTTGTCCGACTTATAACTTAAAAAACACTGAAAAGCACGCTTTTACTACTTCTTGTCCACGGTTTTTCGAGAAAGTACCGCCTTCTCCACCGAGAGGCGACGCGCGTCTACGTCGCTCCCCAAACAACGTGAGAGCTGGAGATATATCGCGAGACTTGGTTTGTTTACATGGAAGTCACAAGCGCAAGAAAGTATGTAAGGATTTATTTCACCTCTGAATACAAGATTTATGTTTAGAACAATATAAACGGAATTAAATATGTCTTCTACAATTCTAAAACATGAAAAATCAGAGTAATATTTCTACTAACCAAGTTCGTTGGCAATATTCAATCGCGTGTTTTGTCTATTTTGAAACGGAGAACTTTTCTTGTTTTAGTATTTTGTTGATCTGTGTTTTACCCCAGCTGACCCGGATCATGTGTAAAGAAGAAGTGAAGAAGACACAAATGGTGCTTTTGAATTTGCAGGTAGGTCTATGTTTGTCTTACTTTTAACAAAACTTGACCTGAAAGTATCATTTGTTGTGTAACACATTTGATATAACATGACAAGATCTTTCTGTATCAACCCAACTTAATAATTCACCGATTTGATTCATATACTATTAATTGTGATGTGGTGATGTGTCATTTTTAAACTCGAAACATTCATGTACATTGATCTTTATATTGCACAAACTTACCTCTAGTCCTTTGGCCTATCTGAGTCAATGATTACACACACAGTACACAGCTCGAGTGAATCTCTGGTCAGATTTTTGCCCTCACTGCTGTGGTGCTGGACACAGTGGTTATTAGTTTCCATATTCTTTTTGCAGTCTTCGCAGGTAGGCAGCAGAACTGGCTGTATATGTACACTGTAAATCTTCTATTTACATGATATTTAATCCCATAAAGACTTCACTTTGGTGTAAGCCATGTGTATTTGTTACTTGAAATATTTCATTAATATTTAAACAATTATATGTTTGTAGTTTTTCCCTTAATTAAAAATATATTTAACACATTTGCTTGTGACAACAAAAGTGAAATCAATGAATATATTGTTATAATCGTGTTGTTTTAATTTTCCTAGGCAGCTCCAGCTCAGACTTAGTAACTTCTGATGGCGCGTGTTCTGTCCTTTTTCCGGCCAAAGCCACTACTTGCTCTTGTCGAAAGGAGAATACCTCTATTCTCTAAAATGTCACTGGACTCTAGAGCACGAGAGGTGTTTGCAACAGCTGTGAGGGCTGTGCAACCAGACACTGTGGTGCACCGGAGTATAGAGCGTAAAAAAGATGTAATTAGTATTGATGGACACAAACTAAGACTGAAAAATAATCTGCACTTAGTGGGTTTTGGAAAAGCTGTGCTGGGAATGGCTGCTGAGGCAGAGAGGATTTTGTCTGATCATTTAGTCAAAGGAGTCATAAGTGTACCTCATGGCATCCAGGAGAGTCTACAACAACATGGGAAAAAGTAAGTTCCATTAATAAGATTTTTTTATCCATGCATACGATATTAAATGTTCTTTCCCTTTAACAGCCATCTTTTATTAAAAGAAAACAGTTGTATTGAAATCATTGAAGGAGCCAAACACAATTTGCCTGATGGGGATGCCCAAAAAGCTGCTGAAAAGATCAAGGAACTCGCTTCTGGACTAACAGAGAAGGACCTGCTGCTTGTACTTATATCAGGTATTCTTAAATTCTTATATACTGACTACCATTTTAACCTCAAACTTATACTTGTCTGTATCATCACTAAATAGGTGGCGGTTCTGCTCTTTTGCCTTCACCCGTTCCACCAATTTCCTTGCAAGAGAAACTAGATGTTACTCGAAGACTGGCAGGCGCTGGAGCCACTATACAAGAACTGAACACCGTGCGACGGGCCCTTTCTCTTTTAAAAGGTGGAGGACTTGCTCATTTTGCTCACCCAGCCCAGGTAACAATTAAACATATAATCTAAATACCTAGCTTTTGTGTACCAAACTGATGAGTTATTCTCTACGCAGGTGGTGGCTCTTATATTATCTGATGTAATTGGTGATCCACTAGATTTGATAGCCAGCGGCCCAACAGTACAGACAGAAATATGGCACGAAGAAGTCTTGTCAGTTCTTGAACGTTATAATTTGTTAGACTCTGTACCAGTTTCAGTAAAGGAGGTTCTTGGGAAACCGGGCCCTAGATGGCAAAAGAAAAAACTAGAAGGTGCACAAGAAGCATATGTTATCAATGCTGTGATTGGTTCAAACAGCATCGCCCTCAAGTCAGCTGGGCAGCGGGCTAGAGAGTTAGGATTTCGCCCTGTTGTCCTGTCTCTAGGAGTGAGTGGGGATGTGAAACTTGTCTCTCGTCTTTATGGTCTGCTGGCTCAGTTTGCCTGCTCCCAAAAAGAGCCTCATCCAGAGATAGCTGCAGAATTGCTACGACTAGGGCCCGATGTTGGAGTTGAGACCTGGGACTTATGCCGTACAATGCAGGTTTTGGATGAGAGTAGATCAGAAGGATGGGGGGCCACGTGTCTTTTAGCTGGAGGTGAACCCACAGTAGAACTAAAAGGCAAAGGAAAAGGTGGGCGTAACCAGGAGTTGGCGTTGCGAGTGGCTGTGGAGTTACAAGGCATGGATCTCCCACCCAAAGGCCCAGTATTTTTGAGTGGTGGAACTGATGGACAGGATGGACCAACAGAAGCAGCAGGAGCAGTGACTGATGCAGGCTTATGTGAAGAGGCTACAACACAGGGGCTGGACATAAACGGCTTCCTTGACAACAATGATTCTTTCACTTTCTTCTCTAAACTGTCATCTGGACAGCGCTTACTAGTGCCAGGCCTAACTTGTACCAATGTAATGGATGTACATGTGCTACTTATTCCATCACCTCCTATTAACATTAAATAAACAACTGACATTTCAACTCACTATACTGTATTGGAATCACAGCCTATTATGTGTAACACTCATATTCAATGTAAAATAAACACTTTTTTCTTACAAATATGTAACTGAGAACAATGTAATAAATAGGCAGTAATACAGCTATGTCAAAACTGTATATATTATGAGATGTTGCATATTGGAGACATTGTATTTATGTATGCAATGTATGTTGACAAAAAAAAAAAAATCCTAATCATAATGAACACCATTTATAATACAATCATTATTTTATTTAAACATTTTTGCAATGTTTTCTGACAAGTTTTAAAGATCCAGATTTGTCCAGTTTGGAATGTACAGAAATTATATTCCTGCATTAAAAAATCAAAGTCCGTTTGGAACTGTATGCTTCATCAGCCTCAGAATCGATGACAGTAGTTGCCTAATGAACAACAAGTTTAATTTATTGTCCTCTTAATCCCGATGAACTTTTGGTGTATCCCCAGCAGCACTGTCCCTACAAGATGAAATGGTGAGCATAAATTTAGATCTTACATGAAAACAAATGCAGTCCTTTCACCCCTTATGTAACTGTTTTGTGTACTACAAGCACAATACTGGCTTTTTATGAAACAAACAATAGACTATTCAGACACCTACCATCCACCCAGGTGAGAGGCTGTGTCAGGTGTACCTCCGTTCTGGCCGGTTCCTGTTGAGTGAGCATATTACACATCAATAAATACAGTCAGTGGTATTTCCACAGAAAGCACAACATTCAGAATCAGATAGCTTTCGTAGTACCATAGTCTGAAACAAGACACAAACTTACCCTGCCGGTAATACATGTCGTTTACTGTATTCCCGTAGACTTTCCAAGCAAAATGGATAGCAATCAAGCTAAATATTAGCCAGCTAAGAAGAATTTTAAATATAGACACTCGCATGTCGTTAGCAAGCCAGTCCTCCACGAACTCAGAGAGAAAGGATAAACAGCTGTCTGCTATTCGCGACAGAAACTCAAAATCCCACGTATCGTCCATAGCTGGTTAACGTTTTTAGCCCTAATCTTGCAGTCTGATCTATGTTAGAGACGGTAGCGATGGAATTTCACGGAGTTTATCCATCATCTCTGCTGTGTTTTGGCCATGGATGTTTTGCGCACAGTAACGGATTGGGAAGCCGGATATGAGGTCAACAATTTAAACTGCGTCCGTGTCCTCTTTTTTCGTTTAAATAATTCTTAAAATTTTTTTCGCATTCTTGTTTTCTTTTTTACTAAAGATTAAAAGATTGGATAATCGTCAATCATTTTCTTTGATAAATTGTACTTAATATGTAAATATTTAAACATTTTCCTAATAAGAAGACACGTTTTATTTTTTGTGATGATACCATTTGTATATTTATGAACCAATGCAATGCATATCTGCCTCACATGTTTTATTAAAGTTATGAATTTACTGTAAAATGTGCAAGGGTAGATGTTTTGGGTAGTAGATCTTTGGGGGCGGGACTTAACAGGATCGTCGGCGATTCTGATTGGCTAATCCACTGTGTCATCAGAGATTCCGGATGTCTGCTACCGCTGCTGTTGCGGTCAGGCTAAATTTGTTTTGTGTTTTACATTCTTCTCGTCTTGGATTTTGCTCTCTACAAAGCTGCAAATGAATACAAAATATTAAGTCTCTCCCCAACGTTTCGACGACAGAAGAAGCGTAAGTTTAATTCCAGATCTTGTTTATTATTTATCTCAAATGGGTGCTTCACTATTCAGCTCGGGCCGTGAAATTGATCTGTATGCGTTACGCTCGCTAGCAGACTGTGCTAACAACCCGATTAACAACATTTGCAAGTAGTATCTGCATTTTTGAACATTCATTAAGTGATGTTGCCATCTAAAATGAATAATCGTGATTTGGCTTTAGCATCTCAGCACAGCAAACTAATTTGTCATGCATGCTTATCCAACAACTATAACTATCCTCTCCCCTTGTCTAATGCTTTTAACCTGTCTGCTGTTATGCTGCTGACGTGTTTAAAATTCCTTAGTTCGTTTGATATCGGAGTTATTGTCCTTTGAAAACCAGTTTTCCCCTCATCATGTGATCTTACCACTGGCCCAGTATAAGTGCTGCTATTCATAAGTTAAATCCGTGTTGACTTAGGGTTTGAATCCACAACTACTAAAATACAACATTTTTCTTTATTTTAACAATGTAATGTGGTGTTTTATTGTTTTGTTTATTAAGGTGACTGGGATGGTAGCATGGAGGGAGACAGTCACCAAGAAGAAGAGGGCTTAACCATCAATGTGCAGCCTCCTGCAAGTGACTCAGGTAGATTCATATCCCTTTAATTGGATTCAGATGCATGCTTGTTTTTCCAATTGTAATTTAATTTTCTTCATTTTTAGCTCAAAACCTGGCAACATCCCTATCCCTTTTGGGAAATCACATGTTTCCTGAGCCGGTGGAGAAAACAGATATCAATGGAGTCAACATGGAGGGTGCTGCGGATTCAGACACATCAAGTATTACAACAGAAGAGCCTCAAATTGAAGCAAAACCAAGCTCAGACCAGGTAACGAATACAGAAACCGATAGCATATCAAACACTGAGGATGCCGCTACGGACAATAGCCAAAGCGACTCTGGGGAATTTGTTGTCACGATGCTGGCCAAGGCGAAGCTTGAAGAGCAGGGTTTAGGGGTGAAAGGTCGATCATCTCCCCTTTTGGAAGCAGGGACCCAGGACATGCCGGCCTATATGTCTCACAGAGAAGAGGACGTGACTGCAGAGAGCTGGAGACAGCACAGGAAGCATGTTTTTGTGCTGAGCGAGGCGGGGAAACCAATCTACTCTCGGTATGGAAGTGAAGAGGCGCTCTCGTCCACAATGGGAGTCATGATGGCCTTGGTGTCTTTTGTGCAAACCAGTGACAACATCATTCGCTCTGTCTATTCAGGTAAGAGCCTCATGCTGCATACTAATTATTCAGCTTAGTAATGCTGTGTAAAAGACAGCCTTGCATTTCTGATTTATTTGTGATCATTTTCATGACTGAAAAAAATCTACAGAAATGTATGAAAGCATAATCGTATCCTCACGCATGTTCATGTGACAAGAAGAGCTGTGATGATGTTCTTGAAATTTGGTATTAAGCCCAGATCTACTTTACTTTGGTTGAAATAAAAATGATTTCAAGCCATGACATTGGTTAAATAATCCACTTTGTATGTTTATTATAACCATACAAATACGTATGTTTATTAGTTATTCTACTACAATAATGATTATCTTTGTTGAATCTTTGTTGTGAGTTACTTTGATAAGATTGTTAAAAGGGATTCCTGTCAATGGATAAACATATTTTTGCTCCTATCAAATTACCCTGTATTTGAATTACCACTAGTACAGTTGTTCATCTCACTTTTCAATATTTCCAATCTTTTTATTATATAGCTCTACAAAGCACATAGCATAGTCTGCCTACCTATTTAAAAAGTAAACCTCTACTGTGTGAATATTGCATCATATTGAATCCATTATGTTTGTTTTTGGTCATTTCAGATGAGCACACTGTGGTATTCCTACAAAAGGGCCCATTGGTTCTCGTCTGTGTCTCTTGCACTCGTCAATCTGAACAACAGCTTCGCGGGGAACTCATGTACGTCTACTATCAGATCATCAGCATGCTCACCCAGGCCAGCATCTCACGCATTTTTGAGCACAAGAAGAACTACGACCTCCGGAGACTCTTGGCTGGTTCTGAGAAGATCCTGGACGGTCTTCTCAATTTAGTGGACTCGGACCCCAGTTTTTTGCTTGGAGCGGTGCACTGTTTGCCCCTCGCTGCCTCTCTCAGGGACTCCTTAAGCCAGATCTTGCAGAAAGCTATCACATCTAACCTCGTCTTCTCCATTCTCATCGCAAAGAACCAGTTGCTAACTATTGTCCAAGAAAAAACTGTGATTGAAGATGCCAGACTAGAGCCAGCTGATGTTCACCTTTTGTTAAATCTCATTGGGGCATCTTCTGCTTTCCAGGCTGGAGAAATATGGACTCCAATCTGCCTCCCATTATTTAACCCTGACTGTTATTTTTATGCATATATTTCCTACCTGGACCCTCCCGAATGCACTGTTTGCCTATTGCTGCTCTCGACAGACAAGGAAGCTTTCTATGCTGTAGCAGAGTGTAAGAGGAAGATCGAGGAGGCCATGAGTGCTCAGAACTCACTGAGCCTCATAGACAAAGCACAGTCCTACAGCGTAAGCCAGGTGGGAGTTTCAGACCTCAGACACTTCATGTACAAGCCCTTTGATGTGCCAGACAACTACCGCCAGCTCTCTCAGTTCACCAGGTAAGTTTATGTTTGTACTTTTACTGCAGATTGCAGAAATGCAGTAAAATATCCAAAATGTCAGATTTAGTTTGTATTGTTAAAGCTGGAATCTTTAACTCTATCTAACTTCCAATCCCCCCCAAACCCTTCAGCACTTTATTTGCATGCACGAGTTTTTGTGCCTCTACAGTTTTACAGCTTTTTTCAGACAGATGTGACAAAGGTGAACCACCCTTGAACAACTAATCATTCCAAAGCGCCATGCAAATGGCTCTTTCTTATAAGTTTGCATAGCAATAGATATATATTTTTTTTTTAATGAAAACAGCATGCATGGGTCAAATTTTTTGTCTGCTTTTCACTACACTTTCTGGTGGGCAAAACTTGTATACTCGAATGTACTTGTTTATGAGAAAAAAGTTGGGTGATGCACTTTTGGCACCTGAAATGCTCCAATAATAGCTGTCAAACACTTCTAATCTAATTTTATCTTCACTGGGCCATCACCAGCTGTCAGTTCCTTTCCTTCCACTAAACAGAAACTCCAGCATGAAAAATGTAAATCTGTTTTGTTTTACTTTTTTTTTGGGTCAGACAAAAATTAGTTGACCTGAATACGTTCTCTTGTGATCCTCCATACACCACCTCCATACAGTTTTAGGAGAGAACAATCCAAATGATGGGAATGAGATAAGCACTCCAGTTAAATTTATCCTAACTACTGCTGAAAAACAAGTTGCTTAAGTAGTTGTTCAAGATGACTCCAGAGTTGACTTATATTGTTATCCCGCTGTTCTTGTTTGTTTCAGCCCAGAGATGGAGGCCCCATACAGCAGTGAAGAGGAGAAGACAAGGCTGCTGGACCTTTACCGATACATGCACAGCCGCATCCACAGCACCTCGAGACCCCTCAAACTCATTTACCATGTGGCAGAGAAGGAGACCATGCTCGCCTGGGTATGTGACCTCCCCTTAACTGATCTGAATGAGGTTATTGTTGGCTGAAGACCAGGAATGGCACTAGAATTTAAAGATGTGGCGGCTCACTTTAATTTTTAATGGAAAACTTCATGTAGTTCCCTGATTATTTAAGTATTCAGTTTTATAAGCCATTTTATAAGCTCTAAGAGAGGCTCTAGTTGGGATGAATTTTGTTAAAGCTGGGGTATCTGATTTTCAAACCATGAAAAATTAAGTATGTATTTAAATCAAACTAATGCCCTAGCTCTCGCAAACCTCTTGGCACATCAATATGTTTATATGCAAGAAAAATCTGGCTATTAGCACAGCTTTAGAACAGCTTTTTCAGACAGAAAAGTGAACCAGGGTGAACCAGCCTGGGACAGCCAATCAGCTCTCATCCCATGGCTCAAGTTTACAATAAATGAAATGTTTTATAATTAGATGGAGACCGCGTCTACTCGCCAGATTTTTATCATAAAGTTCTGCTTTTACAATACACTTCTGGAGGATTTTGCTCATTTATGAGAAAAACATGGGTGCTTCAGCTTTAATATGTTGGAAAATTAAAGTAACTAAAATAAGTTAAACTGTAAATGGTTTCTAAACCTTGATCAATTTAGGTTTCATATTTTCTACCGTATGTTAATAGTACTAAAACGATTAACCAAATTAGGACCTAGGAATAATGAAGCACCTAAATATCAATGAAAATGTGTCAGTTTGATTTTAGGGGCATTAATTACTTTTTAGGCAAGCTCCAGTTACTCTAAAAAGATATACCTTAACCTTTGGAAGTCTTGTATTGCCTTGCCAGTGAATGCCTGGTTTTGTGTGTTCTTCAAATAAATAATACCTTTCTTTTCCCTCTCTAGGTCACAAGTAAATTTGAGCTGTATACCTGCTTCAGTCCTCTGGTGACCAAGGCCTGTGCCATTACCGCAATCACTAAACTTTTACGGTGGATCAAAAAAGAGGAGGACCGCCTCTTCATTCGGTACCCCCCAAAATATTCAACCACTCCCAACCCGAGCAAGAGCTCTCGAAGCAGCAAATCGGACCAGCAAGACTCCACAGACAATGGCTTCCTATCTCTCCTATGAAAGTCTTATTTTGATGCCCAGTGGACTTTGCAGATGACAGCAATCCAACACTAATTTTAACTATTTAAGAAACAAAGTATCTAGTGTTGTAATGTAATTTGAAGGCATGCTAAACCATCATGGCTTTCAATTTAAAATGGTCAGGCAAAAGTAGGACTGCAAGTAAATAGTTTGTTTTAAATTGAATTGTGGTAGACACATCACAATAATATTTAAAGCTTTTTATAATGTTTTAATACTGCAACTAGACATTTTTTTTACAAATGACGAATGTATAAAAAGGATTTAGGACTTTTGATGCAATTCATTGTTTCTTTGTGAAAAAAATGTGAAAAATAAGTTTAGATGAGGCAAAACCACTGTTGTCCATTAACCCTGTCTTTTGTCCGTTATTCAGAATCTATGGACAAGCTGCTAGTGCCCCAGGACTTTATAAAGTGTTTCTTCGTTTGGCATATCCGGAAAAAACAACTGGAACTGGCAGAGCAGGCATATGTCATGTGCTTACATTCAATTGCCCAATATTTGAACAACATGGTTTGCTCATTGAGTTCACATCCTGTCTTTGGATAGACTGGGTGGGTTCACAAATTGGGTTAAAAATGGGGAAAAAATGAGGAAATCAAGTCAGCTACATGTGGTCAATGTTTTTTGTCAAAGTAAAGTAATATCACTTCATACAGCAAATACAAAGTACAATTGTCATATGACTTGTAGCATATAAAGTCATAGCTTTTGGAAACTAGTTTTGCAAAGATTGTCTATAAGATCTGATATGAAGAAAATCTAAGTATTAAAGATATGTCTACAGTATGAATAAAACAATCCTGGTTGCAGAAATCCCCATTTGTCCTCCTGAATAATTTTGTCATTTTATTTTTTGTTTTTTGCTTGTGAACAAGCACCACCCAGCCAGACCTTCATGCCTGGGCATGTTTTTGTAGATCTGGTTTGAAATCCTATGCCACAGTAAGAAGTAGACTTTTATCTTGCATAAGATCAGTACTTTCTGCTTGTTGATTTAGATAATAACCAACATACAGATCACAAACTAAAATACAAGTTATACTTTTCAATAGGGCTGTTGTAAACAAAACAAGGGGTGGAAAGTAACTAATTACAAATACTCACATTATTGTAATTGAGTAGTATTTTTAAACCTGTACTTGTAATTGATGGGAAATCCTAGCATGTAAGTGTAATTAGTTACATTTAAAATCAGAGAAGTTACCTAGTACAGCTCAACTCCCAATTCTTTGGTAAAGGTTCATTCTGTCTTCAGTGTTTTTAAATTTTAGTGATTCTTTTTGTCAGACAGGAGCGTTTGTTTACCTGCTTTACATGTTTCACCTACTTCCTGTAGCCTTCCTCAGAAGCGTCATGTGATGGTGTAGTGTTGTAGGCTGCTTTACTTTGTTTTGCCAGTCAGTAGGGGAAGCTTATGCCCTCTACTGTGACAACTTCTCCAGGACCGCATCCCATGTGTGATGAGGTGTACGCTCCCTTGTCACAATTTTTGCTCTTTGTTTTTGAGTCTTGATGGCCTCTCTGATCCAGCAGTGGCCATTTCTTTCTCACACTCTTTTTTTTGATGTTCTTAAAAAAGAGTGTGAAAAAGAAACGGCCAACAGACAAACAAAAGCAATAGAAGAACAAGCAGAGCAGGAAAACCTGAAATCAGTCATATCTGACCATTTCAAGAGACAAAACCACATCATGGACTGGAACAATGCCAGGGTCATCCGTGCAGAAAGCAACAAATGCCACCGCGGGTTTAAAACATGTTTTAAACATGTTTTCGCTTACCATGGCGTAAATACATTAAAGTTTGAGTAGTTTGTCCATGAATGTGTTACTGTAGGCCCTGTTATTAGGCACAAATTTGTAATGGTTAAGGTTGGGAAAAGGTTTTGGGCTTGTCTTTAGTGTAAACCAACAACAAAAAACTTTCGCAACGTTATGTTGAAAACAATGGCCAGGAAATAGTGGACTTTAACGTTATTTTGGCATGACTGCCGTTATTTTGGCATGACTGCTTGTTGTTTACTGTTAGGGACATGTGGATGGAAGTAAGTCACATGAGGGTCCTCCTGGTAGAGGTCTGCGGGTTAGGTCCTTTGGGTGAAGGTCTGCAGCCAGATCCCTCTCAATTGTTCCAGTGCAGGGCTGTCTCACCACTGTCTCTGCTCTGTTCTAAACCTACAAAACACAAATAAGAGCACGAGCAGAGAATATGTGGATTGCAGTGAAACAACTTGATCCAGCTTTAAACTGTTTAATCAATCTATAAAAGACTGGTCTAAATACTTCAAATATTGTGTAAAATAGTGACTAGTACTTTGAATAGTATTTTTCATGTGTACTATGTGTAATTTTGCAGCAGTACTTGTAGCTGTAGTTGAGTACATTATTAACTATGTAATTGCGCTTTTACTTGAGTACTGAACAGAACACACACTTCAGGTTCAAACAGAATTTATTCTTTGAGAGAAAAATCTCCTTGGTCGATTTATAGATCTTGATTTACTTATGGCAAGATCGAAATCTCCTTAAAACACCCAAAAACAAGTCAATACAGTTGTGAGTTTGGTCACTTTGGCCTGCAGTGCTCCAGTCTGATCTCACATGATGGTGTGTACACCTCCACTATTACAAAGGTCTACTTTAGTGTTGTACATAAATCTTTTCAATATCTTTTAAATAACACTCTTTAACTGCCACAAATCATAAATTAAAATCTAAATTTGATTTGCATTCCTTAAATTATTTCATAGGTGGATAAAAACATACATTTACATATTTACAAAACTATACACATGCACCTTTACTACATTGACTTTTTACATATATGTATATTATATAAACACGTCACTGCCACTCGGATATGGCCCTAAAGAATACAGTTTTAACAGATTGTGCTTCTTCTCAAATTTGCACAAACCGTTTTCAGTGAGAGACAGAAACAAAGTAATAAGCGTTTTTCTAGTGGCTTAACATCACACTAACCACAAACTGTAGCTGCACCAAGAGTCTAGGATACAGTTTCACAATATGGAAAAACAATATAGACCTTCTCCATGTCATACCTGGACTGATATGTAGCCAAAAGCAATGAGATATTTTAGTCTTCAAAAGTAGATTATCTGATTTATGACAGTTGAAAATTCTCTAAAATACTTGCAAAAATATTTGTAGAAAGCCATAGAATAGGAGGATAACATTAAGACAAGTCATAATCATCAGTGGCTTTTTGTTTGACTATAATAAATATTAAGAGCCAAAAATCTTACACTGTGTCCAGATATGACATGCATTCATGAATGACATGTCCCAATGCATTCCTTGACACAAGGAGACAGTTCAATGGCCAACACAATATAAATACATTTGGATTCAGACAATGACATTTAGATATTTACAGTCAACCCTCCCGTGCCTAAAAAAAACAAACACTAAAACAGTGGTATTAAGACATGTGGGACATAACACAATGGACAAATCATTTCATGACAATGTCATCAAGCTTCAATTCAATAAAATCTTCTCAAATAAGGCAATCCTTTTCTATATAAAACCATCAAAAGTTATATTTCATAATCACCATTTGGAAAAATTCCCCAAGAGTCTGATACAAACTGAAGTCATATAAAATTGGAGGGAGTGAAGTTGAGATTTTCTCTCACGTGGTTCAGATGCTTCATGGCGCGGTCGTAGGCTGTGTGGACAGATTTACGAACACTGGGCTTCTTTCCCTCCATTAATCTCAGTTTGTCCAGTGTGTCGTCCGCCCCGAGTGGGACCAGCTTGTTTCGCGGGAGCCACTGCCTGAAAATCACCATGAAGCTTTTAGACAAAGGGCCGCCATGATGCAATGTTTCAGCCTGATTAAGTCTGTCTATCTGGACTCACCACGTCCTTTTGGCGTCAAAGAACAGCACCAGGAAGAGCCTTTCCTCTCCTTCCGTCTCTCGGCCCTCTCCAAGTTTGAGCACCTCCACAGGAGGCACGGGAATAGGGATCCCATTGTGGAGCAGCCCTTCCTGGGGCATGTCTGGGTCAACAATCTGCAACAAAAACTCATGTCAATGAATTACTTCCCTGAGAAAACGGCCACAACACTCTTTTTCCTTCATGTCAACTGCAAGACATGCAAAATGTACAGCCCATATCAAGCCAGTTCTCACCATCGCTGGATATGAAGGATACCCTCTGGTTTTGGCCCAAACTAAGTCCAGTGGTGTCAGCTCCGTATAAGTGTCCTCTGACAGTGAAGAACTGCCTGTGAAAGTGACAATGTGGCAAATGTTCAAATGCTGATCCTTTTAAATACATTGGAGAAAATCACTCTACTAAATAGTATGATACCTACCAGTAGAGATCTCTCCATTTTCACTCTCAGGAACTTTAGCCAGAGCTGGCTTTCCCCGACTGCGTTTTGGAGGAGGACTGCAGCTGCAACATCCACAGATAAGAGTTTAGATCATGTAACTGCTTACTTACAAACATCACTTTTTCAGAAAAAAAACTCACTCTTGCTCTTCGTCATCTTCAGCATCAGTCAAGGTGTGCTTCCCATTGGTCAGATCTAACAAAAACATCAGTAGAATTACTCAAACATGATAGTTGACCAATATTATGTGCTAAGTGATTTATTCTCACACCTTCTTTATTGAGAATTGGAGGTTTCTCTGCTTCATTGTACAAGCTCTGTGCTCTCGACCTCAGGTGGTGTGACGGAGAGGGTGGAGTGGGGGATGGGGTAGGGGGTAAGATCACATTGGTCACACCTGGAGACTTGGGGCTGACAGGAACGCTATCTAGTCCATTTGTTTTGGCCTCAGATTCTTTCTCATTTTGTTGCGTCTTGTTTTTCACCATTCGCACTCCATTTTTGGCCTTTTTAAAGAGCACAGATGTCCGCCGCCCTACTCCGACCACAGGCAGAGATGGAGGGGTACCCAGGGGTGTGGCTTCATGCTCTGCCTCTTGTTGGGACGATCGCGTTTCAGCTACCTCTGCCTCATCTTCTCCTTGACTCTTGCTGCCGCTACGGGATGATCTCTGCCGTTTGTAGGAGCGGCCAGGTGACCTCCGACCTCCGGAAACGATGCTGAGGTCGGGGGGCTCAAGAGGGGCATCTCCAGGTAGAGGGGACGACACAGGGCAAGTAAGTTCAAGTACTGGAGGGACATCATCTACTACACAGAATACAACAAAGAGTATGAAATTATTTAGCAGAAATAGACTTTTTATTTTTTTATTCTATAGGCCAATAATATTTAATACATATAGGGGGCATTATTCATATGCATTTTTAATATATCTCCCACCTCTAAAAAGAGCCACTACAAACTTCCTTTACTATAATCAGAATTTCCAACCAAATGACTGAATTTAACTGACAAAAACTCTTGACACATTCAGACCTTTGCACCAATCAATGTATGTACACAAAACAATCATATACAACTACAATATATCAGTGATCTAACTAATGTAAATTACCTGTGTTTGTAATAGCCTTCTCCTCAGTTCGTTCCTTCTTCTTCCTCCGTCCTCGTTCCTTCACTGGCTCCGCCTCTTCCTCCTCGTCTTCCTCTTTTTTGTCGTTCCCGTTGACCGTGTGCTGGTGGCTCATCTTCTGTCTGAGCGAGTTGATCTCTCTGCGCAGTAACCGAATACGTTTGGTTCGACCGCCGCTGGTTTTCATCGACGTTACCATGTCTAATTTATCCAGTAAAGCCTTCAGCTGCTCCTCTGTCGTTAGGTGCAGTCTGTTCTCTGGATCCAGCAGTGAGTCAACTAAACCAACAGAAGTAGAGTAGCATTCACTTTCTGATGAAAATGTACAAGATTCTATGTACAAGAGACAAATGCTTAAAAATAACACTGTATCAATCAAACCAATGCAAGACAATGGGTTGGGAAAAACTAACTTGCTGATAGTACTGGCTCTTAGTACTAATAAGTAAAATCGACTATAGCTCTAATTTCCCTATTGTGAAACAAAGAAAGGTCTATCTTATGAAGAATAAAAAGGATAAGGAGTGCTGCGTGGGTCCATAGAAATTTAAAAGATTTTCAAAAAGATTTTCAAAAACAGGTGCTCAGTGGGAGATAGGGTGGTTCTTTGCATGGGAAAACAGCTGTCTTTTGGAAACATTTAACACACAAAAGACAAAAACTGACTTCCTTGGGGGGCGCTACGCTGGGCCAAATCGTGTTGGTGTGTATTTTATGTCAATAGCCATGCTGTAATAAAAGCTTTTTAATTTTTCTTAAACTACAGAGTGCTTTTGGATTTTTGTCTTAGGAAATATTTAACACACAAAATTCTGCTACACATTATACCCAAAAGACATAGTTGTTTTCGCTTGCAAAGCGATCTTAACGTATCTAAAAGGGGACGTGGCATGGCGCTGGTAAACCCTCTCAAAATTATTACTATCTCAGGCAAAAACTGAATTTACAAAGAATGAATACAAGCAAAGTATACAAAGAAGTATTAGTAAACAGCATCTTCATACGTTAAAAGGCAGATGGAACTGTCCACTCACACCCAAATCTCCAGCTAACTCACTCCATAGTTTCTCCTTCCTGCTGTTGTCCATATTAAATCCTTATTATCCTAATAAAGTAATTAGTTGACAAAAAAAATTTGGTCAACTGAAACACCTTTGGCCAATTTATTGACTAAAGGATTACAGCCCTATTTCAAACACAACAGCAAAAATGGTCACGAAAATGAAAAGTAATGGGCAGGTGGTTTTGATGTGAACATAATTGTTGAATAATATTAAAATGGGATAATATGAACTCTTACCATCATCCCATGTGCAGTTGTAGAAGCCATGTTTGTTGGTTTCTTCTGGTAAATGCATCCCAGTGCTGGGGTCTAATCCAATGCTCTGGAACTGTCTTTGGGCTTGTCTGAGGATAGCACCTCCTACGTCTTTCATCTGTAACGCCGTCTTATGAAACATGGTGTCTTTAGAGTTGTACTTGAGGCAGTTGGCGATCATGAGTTCAAAGTCCTTCTGCAGTTCTGAGATGGTCGTGTAGCCGTGGGCCTCTAGCTTGGATCTCATCGTGGCTAAATCCATGGGCTGGGAAACAAACTCCAAGTAATCTGGGACCTCAATTAATCATAGAAAATTATCTTAGCTTATCGTTAAGTGGCCAAAGTAATTCTAAAATATAGATAGGCATGTATATAAAATGTCTTAACCAACCTCTGAAAGATTGACGGGTTGTGAGAATATTTTACTTGTGTCCTTCTCCTGAAGTTGGTCCAAAGTTGTTCGAAGGAGCACCAATGCTGGAGTTAGCTTTAGCTCAAGAGCAGCCTGTTGGATTTTCATCTATGGGGAATTAGAGAAATATATTAAATCATTAATATAATTTATTTCTTCTCTGTTCTGAACCTCTTTGTAGAGCAGTTAGTTAAAAGACATACCACAATTAAAACACACCACAACCCAAAACACATTATAATTACAATATGTCTTTAATCATAATGTTTCCTCTATTATTTTTTATGCGAATTACTAATGCCAATAACATTTGATTAAAAAAAATTATTTCTTCCTGTATCTGCAACACTTAACACATTGGAGTGGAGTGCTTATTGAGCCACACGAGTATTGCACTCTGAGGCTTGTGTTGAACTAGTCTATATTACATTGAGTATTGTGGCTAGGTCTGTCACAATAATCACTATATTGTACCTCATTCAAAAAAGATGTTTTGAATTCAAAGATTCAAATAAGTTGTTTCGATGACTAAAAGCCTTCAAACTAAGTACTGAGGTGTATATTCTGCTACTTATTTATTGCAGCTCATGTTTTTTTTAAATGATATACATTAAGAAATGGGTTTACTGGGATTATGGGGCATTAGGATCATTATGTCTGTAGTTTCAATATTATAGTTTATTGTGATATAGTTCTGTAGCAAAATATGGCCCTTCAAAGTGTGTTATCTGACAGGCCTAATTGTTGAGTCCTTAGTATTCCTGTTAGAGAGAATGATTTTGAGTGTTGCATGCAGTAGTGTTGTCACAATACTAAAATTTTGGTATTAAGGAATAGACTTGATACTCAATAACGATTCCAATACAACAATAATAAAAAAAACACTTTTTCTTTAGACAATAGAATGTAATTTTCAACATTAAGTACTTTCTATTATATATCTGTGTATACCCTCAGTCGTCCACTTAGGCTCAATAGTGGTCCATGGGTGTATACTAGTCTACCTCAAGACCATTCTAAAGCTATTCAGGAACGGTTCATTTCTGTCCTGTGAATGGGACTTTTTTAAATATCGCTACCTGCTCAAATGAGTATCTAGTTTCGAATATACTAGCTTTAGTATCGATTAGTATCTGATTTTCGATACCTTTGACAACCTTAGCATTCACCCACCTGTTCCCTCTTTAGCCTCTCTCTCTTTCGGATGAGCTCGATCAGAAGCCGGGCTCTCTCCAAGTCCTGCCTCAGTTTCTGCCAGTATCTCAGCTCCTCCCTTGCCGCACACAGCTTCTCATCAGGTTCCTTCTGTTGGACATAAACCACAGACACTCAAAACATTAAGAGGGAATTGATGTTTTTCATTGCTGCTGGAAAGCTTTTTAATAGGTTGCTTTCTAAAATCCCTACTGTTTAAAATTGAGCTGAAGGACAGGTCAGAATTTTATAGTAAAATTAGCTTTTTAACTGTCAGATTGCAGATTTGTTGCCCTGGTTTATGGTTAATATCTCTGTAATTACCAGGCCTATCCACATAAAACAAAAGCTGGTTCAGTGTCATATTTTTCAGAATAAATAAGCAAAGGGGAATTTTTTTTTTCATAATAGCTTCAGAAAGTGGTTCCATTATTCAACCCCAAAGACATGATTGTTGTCAGTTGAAAGGACTTGAAGCCATAATGTTTCGCCAACATGTGATGATAAGGTTCAACATTTGTGGATCATACGTTTGTTATTTCTTTTAAAAAACTGCAAATCTCCCATAGTTACATAGGCTGAGGTTGCAGACAGTTTCTTTACTTGTAGAATTATCGTCCCATATATGTTTAAGAATCTTTACCTGCTCAGTGGTTTTGTGGGTTTGCATATGGGAGTGTAGGCGTCGTATTAAAGGCATCCCATTTCTAGACTGTCGTTTCAGTAACCAGTAGTTATGAAGTCTCTGCATGAACTGGTTTTTCCTCTGGACATTTACTCCTGTGCAGATCTTATTCAGCCTGTAAATGTAAACAGCAATGGGTTATGGTTAATAAGTTTGTTTGGCTGCCATATAATACATACCACAATATGACATACTGGGTTTTAGATTGCATTACAACATTCTCAGGGCCTAGGGTTTTAATTGAAATTGGGTCAAGGAAAATGTTTATTGACAATTAGGGCTGGCCATTCACTCCTCTTATTGATCAGCCTCAGGCGCTGAGTGGAAACCTATTTAACCAATCACAGTGAAATGTGAACTTTCAGAAGCAGCAGGTGGCTTTAGTTACATATTAAAGGCAAAATAACAATACTAGATATGCATGAAATGTGATAAAATGATGTAAATTGTGCTATATATTTTACTTTTGTCATATCGCCCACCCTTACTGTCACTATGCTGATTTTGTGGTGTGGTTGGATAAAATGTAGTGGACTAATGGACTAATGGACGCTAGGATAACAATCCAAATGCAATGTACAGCCTGTGGATTTTCCTATGAATTTTTTATTTAACTGATACAGAAACGCAGACTCTATTGGCGCCTCATATTATAGAAAATGACAATGATAATAATAATAAACCTTTCTTTAAATTTGTACCTGTGAGAAGGTATCTGAGGCACGAGCAGCAGAGGCACATTGGACCGCCGCGACCCTCCTCTTGTCCCCTTCTTCTTCTGCCCTTTCGTACCTTTTTTATTTTGTGGAGAAGGCGGGCTCTGGGTGTACGACCTTTGACCCCTGTTGCCCCGCCCTCCCACCAGCCTGCCCTCGACAGACTCATCTCCTGACCCATCCCGCCTCTCCCCGACTGGAGAATGGTGCTCACAGAACGCAGTCTTTTTTACTGAGAAAGTTGTTCCGTTTACCCCTGTTTCTCTGACTGGGTCTATCTTCATGAACAAACCAGCTTTCTGGGCACATGTTACGTGGAAAGCTCTGTAGCAGTTAGCTTTGTGGCACTGTATTGACGCGCCCCTACCCTTCTGCTTACAGAGATAGCATGTTAGCTTCCATCGGGCAGGGGGAATGTTCTTTATCCCTTCAACTGGCTCCAAAAACACAGTATTTGCAAAGCAGACTTCTGGTATCCATATGGCACAAACTACATGAGCCCAGCGCCCATCGCTTGTTTGCTTGAAGGCACCTCCTCGATTGGGACAGAGGACGCAGTCTACAGGACGGGAGGGGGATTGCAAGCAGCAGCGACATAACCACTGGCCTTCTGGGACATAGGGTACGCCATAGCACTCCTGATGAACAGCTAAATTACAGATATCGCAAAACAAAATGACGTTGCTATTCAGGCATTCGTCATCCAGGCAAACACAGCAAAAGGCATCCTCGTCAACAGCACACTGGGCCAAAGCTTGACTGCGGGATTCTAATATGGACTCCCTTTCCAATCGATCAATAAGGAGTTCGAAAGTGTCCGGAGGTACTGAGGCTACACCGTCCCGTACTCGTTTTTGGTTGACCATTTCTAGCCAGGCTAAATCCTCTTCATCCATATCGTACTCAGCTACATTGTCCTGTTCCTCCCCTGTTTTGTCTATGAAGCGATAATAAGCCGATGGCAGAGATGGCGCTTCGGATAGGCTCACTGATTTCAACAAGCGAAATTTCGGTTCAGGCAAAGGCGAATGGTGCTGTGTTGAGTTTGTATTTCCACTCTGCTGATGCGACCGTTGTTGATTCTTCCCACTCTTTTTGTTTTTGTTATTCGTTACTTTTCGACTAGACCTTGTTTTACTTTGGGTCTTTTCCTCACTGTTTTCCTTGTTACTGTTGCACTCTATAATATCCTGTGCTGTCATCTCATCGTCTGTTATAATGGGCAGCAGGTCAGATATGTTGATGCGGTGGATTCTTCCCTCCAGGTCAACTTCCACGATCTTCTGAGCCTGTGCATAGGTGAGTGTCTCTCGAGACGGAGAGAGCTGCAGTTTGTAAGGGGAGGCCGGTCGTTGGGTGCCAGAGCTGCCCCGGCCTCGACCTCTGCCGCGACCTCGACCCCGGCCCATGATGGCGCTCCTGTGGGCGTCTCACATTCCCGCCTCCGTGTATGCGTGGGACATACACCAGCTTCCTTCAAAACAGAAGAGAAGTAAATTATTAGGTCAACGTCAGTTACCCCGTTACTGAAGGATAATAAGTAATGTTTACTTCACTTTTAACACATTGAAGATAATTGTTTTGTTTTGTGGCTTACACACGGAATAGGTATTGTGTGACCTTGTAGAAGTAGCCTAGGTTTAAAAAATGTTTTGTATCACCATATTACAAATGGATCATTTAATCCAATTTGGGATAATTTAGAGTATTAATGCAAAACCATTAGTTAATCTATGTTATATTGTCATGTTGTCATTATAAAATAAATAGCCCCAAATGTATTCAGTTCCTGTGAGGCCCTGTATAAAATACAACAGTGTTTATGTGATTTTACGTAGACTTGTTCATTTTGTCAGTGTGTGGACTGAAGTATGGAACAAAACAAAGTGGTCAGTCACACTGTTGAACTAAAAACAAATGATGTTACCTCAAGTACTCTCTGCACAAGCCGTGAGTTACAGCCTTGTTCCTGTGTTGTTACACCATTGGTCTAAATCAGAGCCCGTAACAGGACTGTCCAATCAGAAAGTGTCTCCATCTATTTTTTTCTTCATTGCTCGACATAGTTTGGTTGCGCTGCGCTAAATACCAACCCGAGTATCTAACATCTGTCAGCCATTTTATGCGAAGAACAGCGGAGACAACATTTGTATTGCACGTTGATTAGGATCCCAATTACGCACGGCAGCAGCCGTCAGTGCACGGCTGCACGGTCTGCGCTGGTTCTGCGTGTCTAAATGCACTGCATGCAAAAACACGAGCTCGACATTACAGTGCGCAACGCCTCGGCTTTGGCTCAAATTCAGAGGCTGCAGAAGCTGCTGATGTGATAAGGTTTCGGTCGGACAGAACACAGAAGTCGTGTAACAAAACCACTAAATATCTGCGACTGACACAAACGGTGAAAACACTAGAGACATTACCTCGTGCGGCGCTCCCCCGCGGAGAGGTGTCACGTACAATAAGCAGCAGGCTAAATGAGAGCCGCTGACAGACCACAGCAGACCTCAGCCGAGGCGGACATGCTCATGTTAGCTTAGCTAGCCGGTAATTCTGGAGCGACAGTGTCATCTTCAGCCCTGCAGTTTTCCGCCCAGAGCGCAGTGAGACACGACAGCTGGACACGGGTCCATAGCAGAGGAATGGACCTTGTGAACAATATCGGTTATTATTACAAAAATGTTGAAATCACGAAGATATAAAATTAATGCGCCCTGGATGAGGCTAAATATTCAGTCAAGATGGCTTGAAAATACGCCCCTTTGGAAAAAAGCACACAGCCAGTCATAGGCCGTCACTTTACCTCGCGCACAACGCGCACCGATCTTTGATTGGTCAGTGCTCAAACCCGAGTCTATGCATTAAACCAGAGTCTCTGCGCTGCTGCCAAAGCGTGAGAGATAAACAACCGGGCCGAAAGCGCGCCAATGCTCATCTGCATATTCACCTGTGTACCTGCTTTAGGCCCCTTTAAATAGATAGGCTTATAAAGCCACATATTTTCAGTCGTGTCAGTGTAATAGGTTAAAAATAGCCTATTATATTTGGCTTTACTGGCCTAAAGGCTATTTGTTTTTAGACGTTTTAGGCCAAATTAACCTTGGCTATTGCCTTTCCCACAAATTGTTTTTTAGCTTTTGTAGACAGTCATCATCAGTGGGATAAGCAAGATGAATCTCAGGAGGCTCTTCAGATTCATGATGAAACCACTACTTTGGATTTTTATCTTGCATATCCATCACAGCAACAAAGGCTCTCATTTCCTCACATTGTAACTTTTTCTTCTTCCACTTGTAGCTCTGAAATTTGGGGTCACTCCCACTAAAGTCATGTCTCCCCTGTCTCCTCCCACAGTCCCCTGTTGTGTCTCCGAACATTTGTATGATCATAACTGTCTCTGGATCACAGCTGAGAGCTCACTGAACCAACAGAACCTTCAACGCCACTGGCACGACTCAACACTACAGGTCCTGCATATGTTTGTCACAGTCTTTTTCTGTATCTCCACTCAGCTAATTTAGTAGTAGTATAAACTAAAGCAAGATTGTTTTTAATTTTTTTCAGGATACGATTCAGGATGCTAAGCTTTGTTGTGCTCGTTTTGGCCTTTGTGTTCGACACAAGAATATGTCATGCAGGTAAGATGCTGTTTTCTATAGGCCTATTTTGGTTTGCTTAGTAAAATGTACCACTAGCTATTGCAATTTAATTCAGTAATACCTTGAGTTCAGAATAAGATTTAGAGTTGGTTACATTCATAGCTTTTAAGGTAAATAATTCCTTGCAAATTTTTTGGATTTATATTTCTTTTTATGTGAGAATCTTTCCCCATTTAAAAGATAATAAATAAAGTAATATTTTCATTTGCTTATATAGTGACAGAGGACCGTTCCCTTGTTTTCTTTAGAAACAGACTGCTGGTTAGGTAATCTTACTCAAGCGTTCATATTTCGTAACAATATGGCTACTTGAACATTTACTTAAGCAGTAGTTGCTTAGGTTTTCACTGCTGGATTTGATAAAAATTTCTCAAGTCTCACAAATAAAAAACTGTCAGATTTATTCATTATCAAAGGCTAGTGCTGCTTCCTTTCCAACCTACAAATCCAAATAGGAAATAAGCCAGTCAAAGTGGTAATAAATCATGTCTTGAAGCAAAACAAAGATCCAGTGTTGTAGGGTTTCTGAAAAGGAGGATGTGGTGGTTGTCAAAACTCACCCGTGGAGATCCAGACCCGGATTTGGACCAATTTTTTGATGGATTCTGACTGGCTCCCGTCTCACAGCAGCATAGCTTTGAATTAAAATGTATCTTTGAAAATGTGCCACACCGCAAGCTGTTTAAAATAATGGAAAAAAATTTAGCTCAGGAATAAGCAGATCAGTAGAGTTGGGCCAGTGGTGAGTATAACTATCACACTGAATAGAGATTTGGCTTTGAGTTGACAAAATACTCAAATTCTCATTTTGTGAAGAAGTGGTCCAATGGCACATGGTCAGTGTTTTTCTTTTTCAGTTGGTTTAATGCAATTACTCAGTAACTAAAGTTAATAAATATTACTTTGTTTTATTTATTGTGATTTATTAAGTTCCATTTCAGATGTATCTAATTTTCAAGGTCCAACTGAAAAAAATGTCTTGCACTTATGTGTGTAGAGACTTTCACTGAGCTTTCAGCAGCTGGTTTGGCTCAGTTACACATGTGTCACAAAACAATGCAAGGCTAAAATGTTGGTTGATTTTTATTCAAGACCTGTACACAGTGATTTGCAGTTGGCAGATCCTCCACTTTTTTGAGTGGAGGATTTGCCAGCTGCTCTATAAGGAATGCCTTGAATGTTCCACTGTATAGCATTAAATTTGTATATCTTGCATCATTTATTTAATTATAGTTGTTTTTGTTGCTAAGAAAAAGGTGTATTCTTGTGAGCGGGGGTCACCTCTCCACAGATCTAGCCTGTAACTTGGCCAGATGTCACCTGATTGTCTCCATGGGGATAGATTACGTTTTAGGTTTTTATAGGTTTTACTGTGACAAGTGGGTAGCGGACTCTCCACCGAAGTTCCATAATGCACCTTTAACTTACTTTTTTCTGTCTTTTAGTGGGAACAGAGCTGAGAATCACCACAATAAAGGTATACTATAATAAAATGAAACATAAAAGTAAAGTAACGTTGCCATTAAAACATGTAGCATACACAGGTTCTCAACTTTGATTTTCTTTATTGACAGCAAGAGCCGTACACCATGTCGAAAGGCTCGGATTTTGAAGGCTTCTGCATGGACCTGCTTTTTGAAGTGGCCAAAAAAGTGGGATTCAGATACAAAGTGCACCTGGTGAAAGACGGCTTCTACGGCAAAGTGGACGAGAGCGGGCACTGGAAGGGGATGATTGGAGAGATCGTCCGAGGGGTGAGGCTTTTAAAAACTTAAAAGCGAGTGTTCTGGTGTCAGGAAACATGCCAAATTTCTTCTGGTTGTTTATTTTCTGACACAAGGGCCTTCTGGTTGTTTATTTTCTGAACACAAGGGCCACTGTAGGCCGTAACCTACGTCAAAACAAGAGCAAAACAACAGCAGTCTCGCCTCACTAGAGCCAGTCTCCAAACAGACCAGACAAATTTAACCTTCATATGAACTTGTCGGCATAGCAACCAAGTGTCACATACAAAAGCAGTTACATTAACAACAACATATAAAGAGTTACAAGAACAACAAAGGTGTCAACTCTGAACTAAGCACAAAATATCAGATCATTACAATACTATTCAAAATTTTGATTGATATTGTACTTGGATATTCTTTCTCCGTATAAATATTTAAACTCAAACTGCTTTTACATGACATACTGTATAGGTAAATACAGTTGTTTCAATGGTGGTATATTGATGTGCAAACAGTAGCCTGGTGGCATTAGTAGTGGTATTTTTTTAAATATAAGAAACAAATACATAAAAAACAAATAAAACCAGACAGAACGATTAACACTCAAAAGTAAACTAGTGAAGCATGGGGTGGTGTCAAACGTGGCTGAGCGCTCGACCATAAACCCAAAAGTTGGACCCCTGCTCCAACTAGAATATACTGTTGTTGTGTTCTTGGGCAAGACACTTAACCCACACACCTATGAATATGGTGAATGAATGGCCATTGTTATAGATTGGCAGCCACATTTGTGCCTATATGGACAGTGAATGGTAAATGAAATGTAAAGCACTTCAAATATGAAAATGTGCAATCCATGTAGGTTTCAGAATGATGGAAGATTAGGACCGTTGCCATAGCGATTATGATTTAAAACTAAATATTATATATATATGAATTAATAGATGAAAATTGAGCATCATTTTTTATTATGTTCTGTTATTCTTTGTCGTAGGAGGCAGACTTGGCCATAGCTCCCCTCACTCTGACAGCAGTTCGAGAGAAGGCTGTGGGGATGACCAAACCGTTCATGCAGACAGGAATCAGCATCCTTCTTCGAAGAGACAGTTCAGAAAACCGGGGATCGTTTAGCTTCCTCACCCCATTCAACACTCAGACCTGGGTCAGCCTACTAGTGGCTTATCTAGGAACTGCAGCCTGCATGTTTTTAATTGCACGGTCAGAAACATACTAATTGCAATCTTAGACATTTTTTAAAGAACCTCATATCTTGTCGCAATACTAATATTACATTGATGTAATTTGCAGGTTGAGTCCATGTGAATGGGTTCCTGAGAGTGATCAGAACAGGTTCGGTATCGTGCACAGTTTGTGGTATACAGTTGGAGGTCTGACATTACAAGGTATGAAAAAGCATATAACATATGTTCTTTAAACTAGTTACTAGTTGCATATGAAATTAGCTAGGGTTATGCTGCTTCTAGAAGTGACATTGTAAATGAGGAATAGCAATTATTTGGGATTAAATCTAAAAAAAAAAACTAAAAAATACATGCCCTGCCTAACCCATTGACTGTATCTATCCATTATTTATTTGTCTCATATATACCCAAACAAAATATATTAGAGCTAAATACATCAGTTCCAGTGTGAAAAGCTTCAAATATTTTTTCATCAATTAAAAACATGCTAGACATACTTTAACTATATACTTGATGTTTCTCTTTTGTCACATAGGGGCTGGTCCTCATCCCAAGTCTCTCTCTGGTCGTGTGGTCAGCTGCTGTTGGTGGTTATTCACTCTGTTCCTTTTGGCCCATTATTTTACAAACCTGAGCTCCTCAAACTCCACACAATCCTCTTCATTAACGGTGAAAGGGTTCGACGATCTGGCCAATCAGGAGAAGATGGAGTATGGGTGCCTGGCGGGGTCTTCTACTCTTGCATTCTTCAAGGTGGATTCAAATATTTAGTACAGCACCAAGTATTCTGGCATTAGTCTCAGAGCCATCATAAATATCCTCTTTTTTGAGCTACTGTATATTCTTTTTCAGTGGATATGACCATGCAGACTGGTTTTCACTTCCCATGTGCATGACCTGTGCTGTCGCTGCACCCTTTTTAGCCATACTTATGATATATACAGTACTAGTGCATGTGCAAGGTCAATGGTGTAGCACCTTTCATGCATTGAAGCAGCTCATGATGATTTGCAGTCAGAACAGGGTAGAAACATACAAGTCTCCATAAGCACATGAAATACTGTATAAAAGGTCCTATAGGTCCTGCATTTCAATAATGTTAGATTAGTAGTTTAGTTGTTAGAATATGAAAAAACATATGGATCATGTGTCTGCACTTGTGTCCTTAATTAAAATTAATTGAATGAATGATAAAAAAATATGAAGGAAGTTAATTACAGGCAAGGTTAAAAAGGCAAAAGCACTAAGCACTGCAAACTTGGAACAGGAGCTGCAGAGACTTGCCATGGTTAACCTTACTCAAACTCACATGCGCATTCTTCCTGTCTGTAATACATTTACGTTTTTGTTGCCCACGATACAATATATTTAACAACTTTTAGCACTGATTTCACTTACAATGATTACTGTATTTCATTTTTTAAGCATCCATTGTTTTTGTTGCAGAATTCTAATAACATGGTGCATCGGAGGATCTATGAGCACATGGAGAGGAGGAAGAGTTTTGTGTCTTCGATGGACGAGGGGGTGCGCAGGGCCAAAGAGGGAAACTACGCCTTCATTGGAGAGTCTGTGTCTCTGGATCTGGCTGTGGCTCGTCACTGTGAACTGGTCCGGAGTCATGAGGTCGTCGGAATGAGAGGATACAGTATCGCAGCACCCATTGGTAGTATATACATTTGGCAGCTAACATACATGACCATTCACACAAACAGGGGCTCCCTCTTTTCTGCATCACTCAAGGAAAAACTAAAACTAAAACACAACTCTGCCCACACCAGTCCATCTTTCCTACAATTCTTTATAAAAGAAAAATAGATCTTTATATAACTATACACCGTATCTATACAGCACAAGACGGGGCATGGTCTGAAGCAAAATCTCCAGATTTAGACTCTGACTGTTGCACCCATCTCCTTCAAACTCGTGCATCTGGATCCAGGGTCCCACAGCTCGGTCCTGACCATCCCGGGACCCTCTGAGGGTCCAGTTTTGTGTTTCTGTGATCTGCTGTGGAAAATAACTATTTTCAGTGAAAGTAAAAGAGGTTTCTATAGAGCAGAGGTGTCTCTTGCATTGTGCTGCTTATACCATACTGCCAAATGATTTTAGATTAGACTCTCCAACCAGGAAATTAAACTTGGGTTTCCTTATACTGTAGCATAATGATTAATGGAAAATGTGCAAACAAAAAAGCAACTGGTGGCACTAGCAATTTCTCCGAGACATTCATAACCTGTAAACCTTGATTTTTGTTTAGCTAATTCAGTGACAGTGATTATAGCTGTTGATGAAGATATTAGTGATTTCTGAAACAAAAAATCTCCCTTACTGAATAACTAGACAGATGAAGAATGCTACTGGACAATCACGTTTCAGTTTGACTGCCTTATTGCTAAACTGCTGTATTGATCAGTATTTTTCTTTTGTGGAACTAAATATTTAACGGAGCCAATGACCAAGCCAAATAGACAGCTTAATGATGTGATAACAATTCAATGAACCCTTGATAACACTTAGCCTAGTTAGCCTTAATAAAGCATGAAAAAATATTTAATTCACAACAAATAGTTATCCAGAATGATTCAGGCTTAGTAGCAACTCCTAACCCCTTAATTAAGTAATTACTAACTAATAAACTATTTGTTCATTATGAATTAAGTATTTCTTCGTGCTTCTTCAGGCAAATTGGTGTAGTTAATATAAAGTGTGACAAAACTCTTTTCCAGGCTCCCCTCTCATAAAGAACTTGAGCGTAGCGATCCTGGAGCTGAGTGAAGCGGGGGAGCTGTCGTACCTGCGCAGTAAGTGGTGGGCTAGTCATTGCTTGGACCAGGACCAGACCGGGACCACACAGGGACCTCCGCAGGGCCTCAGGGGGCTGTTCCTGCTCCTGTCTCTGGGCTTGGGATTGGGGCTCCTGCTGGCCCTCCTGGAGCTCACCGCACACAGCCGAACCACAGCATCAGTGCAGAAGGTACAGTACGTAGTATGCACTGTCATATTATACATTTAAAGTTCATTTTTGAGTTTGGAAACATTATCGTAACACATTTGTTAGGGATGTTACAATATCAAATTTGAGTCTTAAGATTATCGTGAGAAGAAATGTCACAGTTTATTATTTACAGTTATTGCCAGTAACTGTAAACTTATTGCATTTCATTCACATCGTCTTATAGATTACCATAGTTCTAGTTTAGTGTGTCACCAGCTTTTTGAAATTAAACTTTCCATTGATAACGTTAATGTGGCATCCACAGCCAGATAATAAAGTATTTAAACTGTAGGTTACCTTTTTGAAGTATTGAACTGAAAGGTAGTTATCTTTCTTATTCTTATGATTATATTGTGACCTTAATAATTATCGATAAACCGATAATTGATGAGCTGTTTAACAACTATTATAAATGCTGATACTACTAAATACAATAATAACTAGCCTCCCAACTCAGAATGCGATGAAGCAAACTGATGCAATAAAAAAATTGTCTCAAGACACATTTTTCTCATGGGAGACAATAAAGGATTATCTTCTCTTAATATGCCAATCTTAAACGTGATCTGACTAAACTAATCTCAATAGGATGGAATTCACATGATTTTATATTTGCAATGTATTCTGTCTTTCCTGCATAGAAATCTTGTTGCTCCGTGTTGATTGAACAGCTAAGTCTGCGCTTCATGCCCAGCAAGGAGACACCACAGGAAACAGGTGATAACAAGAAGGACCAAGCATAAAATCCAATGGCAAATTTTTATAACATGATTGGAAATTTTTACTAACAAAATATTTACAGAGATTTACATGTGCGACTTAAAATAGTTCATTAATACATTGTAATATTTTCTACTTGTAGTGCATATTCTCTGATATTTTTATGTACAATTGGCAATGACATAAATGAATTTGATTCTGTAAACATTCCCAGCAGAGTATACCACAGTGATTTATGTAAACAATGTAGCAGGTGAATAAAACTGCCATGTACGTTTTCACTACCACATTGATGGCTGTATTATTTAAACAATCTCTTTATACAATCTCATTCTTTACGCACTACTGCAAAATGGAGGCTGCATCCACACTTCTTGGATCCTGGTTTGATCCCTGTTGAGTCCTAATGTAGACTTGGTTTGGTCTTGTTCATCTACTGGTTAAGGCGGCGTTCACACTCGCACATCCGCCACATCAAATTTGGGACTTAACTGTGACTAAACTGGCACTAAATAAACATCTGTTTTGGTGACCAGAGAGGGAAATGCCAAATATTATAATAATAATAATTTTTAAAAAACAAAACATCAAGTATTTTTTTTATTACTTTGTCCTCAGTGCATCAGATTTGATTAAATTAAACTTAATTAGACTATGACTAAATCAGGACTAGAACAGGACCAAAGAAAGTCCAGGGTTGGTTCTGTGTTCAGTCTGCAAATGAAAATGCAGATTAAATCCTCCATCCAAAGTTCAGTCGGCAGCATCTTAAAAAAATGATTTGCCTATAACTATCCTGACTCATCTTCAAAAATCAGAGGTGACTTGCAGCGAATTTCTCTCATCTTCTGTTCAAAAAGTGCCTTCATTTCTCGTTGCAAAGTGCCATCATCTTGTCCCGCGCCGACTGGGACACTTGAAGCCACAAACTCCAGACTGTCCGTGCTGCCACTGCTAATGGAGGAACTCTCAGACAGACACACACCATTGGGGATTGGCCTCACCTGACTACTAAAACTTTCTGGTGTTTTCTGGAAACCACTCTTCCTGTTTACCATTGGCGTCTGGGAAGATATCCGTTTTGGTGGGCAACTTTGCGAGCGGTGTTTGGTCCTTATTGGTGAGGAGGGTCTCGGGGTAACTGGGGTTTCTAACATTCGTCGAATTCGGGGGGGAGATGGGGGTGGGATGAGAGGTCGCGAAATGTGACGAGGAAGGGACTGGTGCTCAGGGGCCATGTCAATTTGTGTGTCTGTCTCATTGTTTTCCTCTAGTTCTTGAGATGAATCTTCCAATATTTCAGGTTGCTCAAATTCACAAGTTTGAATTTCTTCCTCTTCTACAAAATCAGGGAGGGGCGCAGGTTGTGGCTCTACTTGTACAAAACTGTTGTTATTCTCAGCCGCAGAGCTGTCAGAATAATCTTGGGACACAATGTCAAAACTGTCCGGTGAAACGAAGGGCGCAGGGGTCAAAGGAGGAGACTCAATAGAAGCCATTCGTGTCAAAATCCCCCTCTTTGGTTTCTTGGGAGGCTCTTGGATTTTGACCCTATGGGCGCGCCGCACTGGCTCGCTCATCGCCCCCTTGTGGATAGATGCCATAGCTGTAGGGCCAGGGACAAAGGGAAATATATCCCCGTTTTTACTGTCCTGAGAAAATGAGTCCAGATCTCTACGAAAAACTGGACGACCATCATCTGAAGACTGGATGGAGAAGTCCAAAGACGCCTGCCGTGGTTGTCCCTTTAAGTGCTTCTGAGCTGCCTTCTGGATGTGCTTCTTGGCCACTTGAACAGCGTTGGTGGGTTTGGCCTGTCAGATAGAAATTCTACAGTTACATGCTACAATTTGTTGGCAGTTGGTGGGAATTTGGTTAGACAAAAAATACATAGTTAAATAATATCTAAAAGATGTACTCCCACTTGCATTCGTTAATAAAAAGTTTAGTATTCTCTTCTTTCAAGTATTAAGCCATAGTACTTGTAGCCCCAGAGATATACTTACCCATACCATAGATGTTTTTGACACTGGTAGCGTCAATACAAGAAAATGAACTGAACAGAAATCTTACCTTTCCAGTGGTGTCAATGATGGCAACATGAACAAAGATGGAGGATTCTGCCATGCCTTCCAGGTACACATGCCGATAACCTGTTTCACATTAAAATCAGTTATGTTCAAATATATTTTAATCTATGACATGAATACTGTAGTTAATACAGATGTTTGTGTACCTGGCAGCATACTTCTTAAAGCTATAGTCCTTTGTCCGATAAAGTCCCGTCCAATCGGATCATGGTCCCAGACTTCAAAACGCACCAGTGCTATTTGAGGCATTTTAATGTTGAACACAAGAGTCTCCTCCCACATAGGGTTAAAGCCTGGATAACAGAATTTTAAGCATATAGATTGGACAAAATATTATGAATTTCACAGATATATTAATACTTTACCATTGTCATCCACTACTCTTGTTTGCTGCTTTTTACAGTCAATAGGTAGACCAATAATTTCCACCTCGACAAAGGGATCAATAATCTATAGGGGAAAAACAAATGATTAAGATATATTTTCTATTTGTTTCAGTGGGTATTTATACATTATAATAAAAACCTACCTCTCCTCTGTCTCCCAACATCGAATCTTTCGGTTTTGGAAGCTGCTGTCCACTAATAATTTTCAGAACTAACTGGGTTTTTCTGTATCCTGGCAGAGGATCATCTAGCATGGGATTAAAGGCACCTATAGAGAAAATAAAACATATTCTCTATGTGATATGATATACATGAAGCAATTATAACACTACAAAACACCCACCTTTATTTAAGCACTTGGGCCTCAGGACGTATCCACTGTTCCCGTTACTGGCAAACTTGGCTCGGTTCAGTTCAAGCATTCGACCTTCAGTCTGATAATTCATTGCAACTGAAAAATTCACATTCAAGTTCACAAATCAGAAAGGATATGTGTGGTTGACTATATTGTCTTTACCAACACACTGTGAGGCTAGATTTTATGTAGAAGAAAATACAAAAATGAAAAACATATTGTTGCCCAAGGTTTTTCTGCAAATGACTGTACTTCTGAGATACAGCTCATCAGTATTAGCATATAGAATCATTTTGGACACTTTTGATTTAGACTTAAATGGGTCTCCTTGAATGAAAAAAGATATGTCTGGAACAGGGCTGTACATATACAATTATATATAGTTAGGTCTGTCACGATAACAAATTTTGAAGCACGACATATTGGTACAGAGGCAGACTGCGATAAATGATAATACTGAAACTTCTTTAAGACATTGACATAATAATACTAATGTAAGATAATCTCACTAAACCATTTTTTAAATAGACAGTAACATTAAAAGACATGCAATATATAATGTACTATTATTGGTCAATAATTAGCCATAGAAGTCACTTCAACCCTTTACGGCTCAATTGTATTAAAACAAAAATCCCCCAAATCTCGCCACTTTTACAAAGAAAATGTACACACGATAAATATTGAGCCCCAAATTATATTGTTCCAGTTTTCACATATTGAATGATAAGTCAGTATAGTATTTATCATGACAGGCCTATATATAGTTGGGATTTTTCAAACAAGCCATGTGTTATGATAACATTTGCGATTTATGTTTCAAATCAATATTCAGCTCAGTGTACTTTTTACAACTGTCGAGCAAGAGACTGATATAATAACTGCTAAATTAACACAATAATAATCATATTCATACTTACTACATAGTTTTCAGGAATTAATAAGAGCAAATTCTTTGGGGAATATTATTACCTAAATAATTCAAACCTTTGTGATTTACTAATTGCAACTATTCAAATTGTGATAGTGGTTGAAGTTTGTAAACTCTGCTGCATTATTATCCATGGGTTTCAGAGTGTTAAAAAACTAAGACTGTTGCCATAGTGATACATTTTTTTTAAAAAACAATACATATTTTGAATGGGAAAACGTCCCCAGTTATGCCTTACCCATGTGGCAGCCTGTGTTCCAGTACGGCTGAGGGTTGAAGTTGCTGGAGTCCACTCTGTAGTTGGAGGGGTAGACTCTGAGGAGCTGCCTCTGGTTAAAACGCACCAACTCCCCGGGCTTTAGCTGCAAGATCTGGTTCATAACTGTTTCATTCAGGGAAGAGACCTGCCAACTGTTTGTATACGCTAAGAGACAAATGAATAAGTGGCATTCAAAGTCAGTTGTGATAAAGTGTAAAAAATAATTATGCAAACTTAATTACCTTGTGTTTCTATGTCATGCACTCGGACTGATTTAGTGTATTTGACCAGATCAGACAGAGCTCGGGATAACCTCATAGTTTTTCTTTTTCTGCAAGAAAACATGGCAAATAACAAAAGGTATTGCAGGAAAGAAATACATTTTGTATTGTGGGCAGCAAACACACACATACACACATTGAATATGTTGTTATGTATGTTTACTTTTTATGTAAATGCAAAGATCTTTCCACTAGATTCACCTCTTCCCTGAATGTTTGTCATTAGTTTGATCTTTACTCACTTTGGATGGTAGACGATCTGGGCTTTGTCTCTGCTGCCGCCGTAGTCCGACTCTCCATCTGACACGGATCTGTTTTTGGGGCGCATTCTCTTTTTTCTCTAAAACATAAATCCATTACACTCATCAGTTATTGAGTTAGGGGTTAAGCAGGGTCTGTGGTGCCAAATCACAACAATGCACTTAGTTTGTAAATGCTACAGGCCATTCATTCAAATACAATGTGCTATTTTACCTGCATAAAAAGCCCGCATGTAATATACAAAACAATTACTTAAAATGACCTTTCGTTTGAAACTCCTCATAATCGACCTTCCAAAGCGCTTTGTCTTTTTGGGCTGGTTGGCAGATGCTGCACTGTTCCCATCCTGTTCAATTAGATTCACCACATTATTTCAATCATGTTACAGACTCTAAACAAGGTGATAAGATGATTCACCTGAGGATCGTCGTCTTCATCTGATTCCTCCTCAATGTCCTCATTTTCAGTGTCTTCATCTGACACATCGCCCTCGTCTGCATTAGGGTCAAGGTTAGCGGGCAGCTTTTTACCCTAAAAAACAGATGGTTGGTGCAGTTAGACCTGTATACCCTAATTTTAAAGGTGGACTATGTAACTTTTCAGGTGGATGCTACGCCACCTGCTTGTCTCCGTGAATATATAATTTTTTTGTAATGTGTAATGTTCCGCAGTACGACTTTAAACATGTACTCTTACTGTGAGTAACATGTACCCTCCCCACAGATCTGACCTGTAACTTGGCCTGGTGTCACCTGCTTGTCTCCAAAATAGACCTGCTTAATTTCATACTGTAAAACATTCCAGGGCAATAACATCTCTACGGAGACAAGCAAGTAGTCGACCATGCACTAGAAAAGTTACATAGGGCACCTTTAAACAATTTTGCAGCCTGTTATCACTTCATCTGCAAACATACAAGTCAATCTGTCTAATCTTTAATCTATATTCTAGCTACTATGCAGTTTGCATGTTAGTAAACTATAAGCACTTTTTATTTGCATGTGCCAATGTGCAATTCTGGTTGACCTAAATATTGATAAGGTGTAGGCTAGGCCCTGCTTGTACTAATCATTCAACAAATCTGTTACACTAGGCTATTGCAAACTAAAGGTGAAAGTCATATCATCTGTTCATAAACTCGAAATAATCCCAATCAATCAAACCTTGATGAGGACTTTCCCTTTGAGCAGCTCGGGGGACGGTAGCTTCCTAAACTCTGGCGCGTTGACGCAGGACAGGTCCAGTTTTTCCTGGAGCACCTCTTTAAGATACTCCGCCATTTTCTTCTGCTGAGGCACAGTGCAGTGGTTCTCTATGGACAAGATCACCGGGAACCTGGGAAGGAGGAGCAGAAAAGGCCAGGTACAGGTAAGAAAACTAAAAGTAAAAAATGTTTAATGCAATGAATAAGCTACTTGCATTTTTTATTATTAATATTTTGTTTGTAGTTAACTGAGTAGAAAACTGAGTAAGCAAGTTGAGAAAACTGTACCAAGGTTAAATAACCACAGAAGAAAGTAGAACAATAGTATTTTTCATTCATTTGTGATTCAAAGACCAATTTGATGAAAATAACAGTTTAGTTAGAAATGAAAAACGGCATTGACAATAAAGAAAACACCAATTATTGTGGTACTTTTTGAGTGATTAAGACTTGGTCCCACGTGGCCCACATACTTAATACCAGAAAATACATTCTCATAACATTGTAAATTATAAACCAATTCTTTCGTGGCAGCTGAAATTCTATGACTAATATATTCCTTATGTGTGCGAAAAAAGGAAATAAATGCACTATTGGAAAGATGAAGTAATGCCAAAATATGTTATGGGATTTTCTCACAAGTTCTGCTCAACTTAAAACTGCAAATTTGAGTCTTAGAAATATTGATGTACTTACGGTGATTTAGTGAAGGCATATTTATTGATTGTTTCTATCACATCTCTGAAGAGAATCTTGGACGTCAGAGTGTAACCATGGTGTATAATGGGCTCTCCATCAGGACCATCCCAGCAGTCCACTGGCAACACAAGAAGTCAAGAAAAGTAAGTTACTACATCAACTAAGGCTGAACAGTTTTGGCATTTAACACATTTCTGACAGATGTTGGATCTATTCAAATTGATCTGTCTAGGAGGAGCAGTAATACTCAAGACAGTAGTACGCCTGATGTTGCCTAGTAAACAAAAGCAAAAATTACATCTGGTTGATTATACCACTGGGTCGGGCCAGCAGATTTTATACATAAGATTCCATGAAGATGAGATTGGTTGTTTACCTCATGAGATTCTAACTAACTGCAGCCTTTGTGAGTAATTCCAACAAGCCAAATTGCAGTTTCCATTTGGTTTAATTTAATTCTTACTGTCAAATCTGACCTGTAACTTGGCCTGGTGGTGTCACCTGCTTGTCTACATGCAAATGAGGTTAATGCCATACTATTAAACATTCCAGGGAAAATTATATAGTGCTCCTTTAAACAATATTGTAGGTAAACCTGCATCTGCAAACATATTAGTCAATCTACTACAGTCCAGTTAGCATGTTAGTAAGCTAACATGGTGTTAACTGGTGTTAGTGTGATCACATCTGATTCACCTCTGGATAATGTATAGGTCTACGTGTATTTCTTTAGCATGTCTATACCATCTGAAACAGCTAACCCAGAGTGGTGCAGATGATAACTTGTGCCTCACCCTCCACACAGCGGCACCCATCCTGCAGCACATAGGAGTACATCTCCACTCTGGACTGGGACAGCAGCTGGTCTCCGGTCAGGTACGTGTTGTGAGATGTGGCGATGTAATAGTTATTCAGAGGCTGGCTCATGTCCTGGTTCACCTGATTGTGCTCGGGGTTAAAGATATCCCCCGCTGGACTCCGCATGTAGTTTGTAAAACCTTAGAAAAAAAGAATAGTATGTATAGTATGTATAGTGTAGTTTTCACACAATTTCTTAAAGGCATCTTAATATAGAATTACCATCAATGCCCAGTACTAAACGTTGCAGATTTTCAGGACAAGGCTCAAATTTGTGCACAATGTCGATGAGATGTTCTCTTGCTAGACCGCGCATCTAAAGAAAAATTGCAATTATTTATGATTTTCACAAAAATAGCCCATTTAAACCAAAATTTACAGTATGATTGTACCTTCTGTTCAATCTCCAAAAAGCGTGCCAGATCCTGTAAGTCCATTACTTCTTTCTGGTTGCTGTATGAGATCATGATGAGGTAGAGGTCTCGTCTCGTTGAAATCATTTTATAAAATGAACAGAACTCTTCAAAGCCCAGAGATCCCTGGTTTTCATCTGTATCCGCTTCCTGTGAGAAGAGAGTAGTACAGTATAGTAAGTTTAAGTATCTACAATAAATCAAATCATCTTTTTTGTTTAACATTTTGTATTTAGGTCCACAGAGGTAAGATTTCCATTGCAGTGATAATTTAACTTTTTACGGAAAATATTTTATTGTGTTTATATCAGCCTAAAACCTAAAGTAATAACTAATCATTACAGTACAAACCTAAATTGAGTCTGCATTTATGGTCCAGTCTAGATTGAAGCTCCATTTTATCCAACAAAAAAATCTAAGGGCTGTGAATAAATTGTATTGCTACACACTTTCAGTGTGTATAAACAAATAGATAAAAGACATGTGGGTACATTTATGTAACCACTTCTAAAGTAGTTAACCTTGCATGTTAAATATGCTTAGTATATGCTTAATGGAGGAATATATATACTCAGTTGCAGTGGTAACTCAACTAAATGTGCTGGCTTAGTCCTTTGTAAAGCCAAAGCCATTTGTATTATTTTTATGTCCAGTTCCCCTGAATTCTTTGCCTCCCTTTATATTCATATCCTTGTTCCATTCCATTGGAACACAATATCCTACATATGTTTTTCACTTTTGGAGCATATTGTGAAAAACTGGTCGGCCAAAGTGTTTTTCATGATCCCTCCCAAAAGCCACATTTTGGACGAGAGGACGGAGACACCAAACTAATGCACTATTGCAGCTTAAACTGAGGCCATCTGGTCTGCTCAGTGGGGGCTAGCTCGCTCCTGCAGGACTCTACTGCTGCACTGCCAAAAAACTGCACACTGCATATTTGTCCATTGGCGTTTTGTCCAGCGTTAGTCCCGGGGCTGTGTGTCTATGTGTGGCCTTATTACTAGTATTATCCATGAGAATCTTCTTTCCTTTCTACTTGGGTTGCCATAGTAAATCATCTGCAGTGTTGCATAATGTTATTTGGCTCTCTCTTTTCTCTCTCCGTCTTACTTTGTCTCTTATTGTAGCAATTTGTTTGGTTTGCTTTGCTTGGCTTTACAGGGAGCTACTACATTTACATTCCCTCGAGTTAAATAGTGCCAGTGGTGGGTAATATATGATTTTGTGAACTAGTGGGACTTGGCAGATTTTTAAGCCGGGTGCCCTTCCTGTCTTAACAGTAATTATTGAGACTGTAGTGGGCGGTGGGGGCATCACTCTCATTCTAAGGTTTAAATAGTGTTACTTTATTTAGTCTTCTACGTGTGGCTCCATGCTGCTACCCTGTCCGTTTATCTAGACTTGCTCAAAGAGTACATTGGGTTACACTGGTGGCTACTGAATCAAAATTATATATTATTATAAACATAACTTATGTAAAGCAAAAGCCAATGTTAGAATTGGGTGGCTTGCAGCAAAAGCAAAACAACCACACAACAACACAGTTAATATTTTCTGCTGTGTGCTGCAAGGATAAAAATCTATAATTTAGTTTAGTAGATCTGGAGTTTCTGGCATAAAAAATGTCATGTCAGTTACAGTAAAGTTATCCAGTCTGTATTTCAGTTTGAACTAATGCGCTACCATGACTGGATGATTTTAAAACCATATGACCTACTGCAGACCTAAGGGTCTGTATTATCTGTGTAGGACACCTCACCTGAAACATCTCCTTGACTTTCTGCCTTGGTAGATTAACATTGAGTTTGTGGAGCAGCTGGTGAACTTCCCCAATACTCAGAGTCCCGTCACCATTTTTATCGGCCTCTGAGAAAGTCTGTTGCAACCATTTGAGCTGGAGTTAAGGTTCAACCACAAAGGTAAGATATCAGTCTAAATCATTACTAAACCGTAGACAATTATACTAGTGTGTCCCATCAATAGAGGTGACAATGGGGTCTAAAAACACACTGAACAATACTAATACAAATGATACTTTATGCTCATATAGAAGTAACTATATTTAACCTGTAATTAGTTTTTTGATCAATAGAAGCTACAATTGCCATTTATCATGTCATATTTTATTTGTCATTTATAGACTAAAAATTGACATATGATTAAAATATGGATACACCATAGTCACCAAACCTATGGGAAACTCTAAACCTTAATCAGGTCAGACCCAGGCCACACATAAATTAGGACAAAACCTGGACAACTTGGAATTAAAGACTAGAATGAATTAATATCAATTTTAAGACTTCTAAGCACCATCAGAATTCTTTATGGCAGCAGTGGTACTCTGACAGTATTGTCCAGTTTGTTATCAAGTAGTTAATAAAAAGATATTGGTCTCGTGTTCGCTGCCTGCGGGCCAGACTGTCTTCATCGCTGATCCCGGCCATGAGGTACTTGAGTCCTTGGATCCAGGTCCGGGCCTGTTCCGCGTTAGTGGTCACCAGGTCCAAGGACTTGACCCGAGCCCCAAAGTAAATACTGAAACAGCAGTTGGGGTCGAAGCGGTTGTCTGCGTATCTGCGGAACATCTCAGACTTCTTCCCCTCGCGGACTTCATGGATGGAGTCAATGGTTACTGCAACAGAATGTCCAGTGAAAAGTGAAGTGAAAGTCTGTTTTCATACAAATATACCTTTCTTTATTTTAATTTAAAGCTACTCATGACTGACATTTGCAACAAAAACTACAAAGATGTCCCTTGCCTAGGCCATGTGATGTTTTTATTTTTAATGAACAAGAAACAAGTAAATTGCCTAAAGGATTCAGTTTGTCCTGTGTTGATCGGGTCATTAATATTTCATGCAGTAAGTGTTAATAGACTTGATGCTCAAAGTGTGTGTGAATTTTACATTTTACCAAGCTGTGACAAAAAGCTGTACTTTTTTCAATATGCACTTTTAGATATTCCAATTAATATAACTAAACTCAGCTACAACATTTATGTGCTTTTTTGTTCATTTATTAAGTTGATTTCTCACTGTTGTTAAGTAATCCCAATTACACTTTATGAACCTACTGCTGTATTATTAAAATACTGAATTACTGTATTCACGATTGTATTTAGGTTCTCACTCTTGGCTTTGTCCTGTTTCCGTGACGGTCTCCAGCGGATACAGGACTTGTGCTCGTCCAGGTAAAAGAAGCGTACCAGCCCCTTCTTCTTCCCCTTCAGTTTGCTCATCTGTGTCCCAGTCTGCATGGTGCACATACATCTCTCAACTGTAAAAAAACAAAAAAAAACAACCAAAAAACCCAACAATTTTATTATGATTTTCAAGAAAATTTAGTTTACAGCAAGTATCAACAAATGCCTAAAAATGTTATATTGTTATTCTAATGTTATCTATTAACAAAAATGATCCTCCTGAAATGAAATCATTGGCAAAGGCCCCATGATGCTTGCCACCGTTTCAGGGTAATTAACATTTTGAACAAAACTGTACACAAATAAGAGACCTACACATTTTGGCAATTTGATAGTAAAATATAGGAAAAAAGCTAAAAGTATTGAAGTATGTGAAACAGAAACTGTGTTCAACTTTTTATTGAATTAATAGAAAAATTCCAAAAAAATGAATTAGGATGCTCTATTTCATATAGGGCTTGAAATCTAAGAGACCAGTTAGTGCTATTTTGAAAAATATAACTTAGAGCTTAAGGTCTTGACCTGACAATAGAGATCACTGTGAACAGGCACATAACTCAACTTAATCTGAACAGCATGATAATAGACAAACTAATATATCGAGTGGTGACTAAACTGACCACATATTCAGATTGTAAATGTAATTGTTTACCGTGAATTTGAATTGAGTTTGTTTTGTCTCCTGTGTGAAGTTAACCTTTGTTTATAATCTACAGCTAAGATGGACGTGACGCACCCCTGAACATCATTGAGGCTAATCCCATGGGATTGTCTGCTGCCCATATGCCCATTATCTGCTGCTGGCTTCACTTTGTGTCAGGGCCAAGGGCTTTCACAGTAACTGTTTTCAAAACACTGTTATAGATCTAATATGTCCAGCGTGTTACATTTACTTTTACATGTGCTTTTTGGAATATGTAACTCTAGAAGTGGTTATAGCAAAGCATACTTACAATAATTATTTACCAAATGTTTATTGATGCGCACAATTCTATCAATTTTGGGTTACTCTGTGTCTGTGTCTGTACTAGGATTGCAATGGTTAATTGGAATAATTTACTAGTGAAATACTAAAATAATAAGATATGCTAAAAGACCTTTTATAATAAAGACAGCAGCATTATTAAATCAAAATGTCAAAAAGAATAAACAATTTGTGGTGTTCATCAGTAATACACTTTTTTTGTAAATATTATAAATCTCAAATCGAAAAAATAATCTCTTACTAGTTGCATCCATGGCCTATACATGTGTTTACACTCTGCTGAAGATTTTCAAAATTTCTATATTCTTTGTAGGATGGAATTATATTTTATACATTTGCTTCATCTTCTGATGAATTAGCAATAAGATGTGTTTATTCCACCAGATACGTCAACTTGAATAACTATTTCAGGTCACAATATGAAGATATTTTTAAGTAAGTAACAATAAGCCTCTATACTTCATGTGTCTGTTTGTATTTATTTATTAAAGGGACAATGCATATTTGAAAACAAGGAAATGCAAAAATATATACCTGTAAATATGCAGTATTAGTTATATATCAAATGACTCCACTCACTTATCTGCCCCAGTCTCCATTTGGGCTGTGCCACCACACTCCCTCCGATCCAGAAGAACTCCTCTGCCAGTCTGCATATGGACTTCTTATGCCATAGTTTTGGGGAGCTCATGATTGAATGAGTGGGCGAGTTGACAACACTTGAAGATGGCTTTGCTTCATCATTGGAGTTTGCCCTAACCATAGCAGGTGACAGCATTCCCGGGGATAAAGATCCAAGACATTGAATTGGAGGTTTCTTGGGAGATGTTGGGGGCTGCGGGCTCCCACTCAGGCCTGGAGAGAGTGGAGCCATCGCTGCAGCTGCGTCGCTCATTCCCAAGTTGTTCATTTAAGCAAAGCAACTACTAACATTCACTAAGTCACCTTTTCCTTCTCTTGTGTTGTTTTCCTTGTTAAGAAAATCCTTCTCCAATCTCATCATTTTGTCTTCTTTTGTCCATTCCAACTTCATATTTCAAAATAATCCCACAAAATATAGTCTGTCGTCCATTTTATCTTATAGTTTGCAGGTAGTAAGTGTGCAACATGTGTCATTCCTTAAGTCCCTTTGAAGCAGTAATCCTGTGGTGAGGCTTGCTTTCATGGAGGGATTTTCCACGCAACCTGTAAGCCTCTGAAGTGGAGTGGGACTGCGAGACAATACATCGTATACAACAGGTTAATTTATACGGAATAGACAGAAAAATGCAAAATCATTTGGTTTTGATAGACAGTGTATTTACTTATTTATATATGTGGTACTGGTAGTCTTGACAATACATCCTGTGAGCACAAGGTGTAGCTGCAACCCTTATGACGACAACTGTGCTGTGAGGCCCCCTAGAGGTGGTTACTGTGCACGACACAAAATCAGAGAAAGGGTGCATGAATACCAATGAAAGAAAGCTGTGATGTGCAATGTAAGCGCTTTATAATTTATGCTGTTGGGTTTTCCATACTACACATATAGGACTATATTTTTCAAGTGTGATAAAACATTTACTACAAGCTGTCTCAAACTGATTTATTATTAGGAAAAATTGGAAGGAGAACACAGCCAAGCCAGTAGTGTTCCACCCTGAATATGGGCAGTGCTTCAAACCCACACCAAGTCAGGGCAGATAAAAAGATAAATAATAATTTTAAAGGGTTGAGTAAAAATGCTCCAAAATATTAAATGTGCTCTTCTGAAATACTTCACCAATGCATAACCATCAAAGCTGCCATTATCTTACCAAATCAAGGCTGTTCCCAGTGGTGGTCGTGAGCTTTATTTCAACAACTGAGACATTTCTGTATCACTTAATTTACCTTGACATTTTTTTTTCCCATTGCAGAACGTGTAATAATGCTTACACAACACCAAATTGTTATAAATTGCGAAATCAAACCCAACCACACGTATTGAAAGAAAAAATAAACTCCTTTTTATTATAAGAAATAAAAATAATAACCATGGATAGTTAGGTCAAGGTTGCATACTTTTTGAAGACTGTACTAAGATTTGAACTTGAAAAAAATGAGTTTGTTACTTCTTACGAGCCCCTTCAGTAAGTATGGTTTTCTATGTAAAAGTCACATTATATTAAACGAGTTATTGCTCTACAGGGGAAGCATGTTTCCTGATTAGGCTGTTGGATTTTTGGTTATTTACGAGGAGTGGAGGAATAATGATAATAATGGTTCTGGGGAAAGCAGGTGTGCTATTAGGCTGTGATTATGGTTAGGATTGGTGCCAAAAATGTCACGACATCGTTTCCAGGTGCACAGAGGCAGAATGCGCCATGATGTAACTTTACAACTATGTTCCCCGTCTGTCAGAGTCTAACAGCCGTGTCCAGGAGGAGGAAAGACTGTGCTTTACAAGCTGTTGTACAGAAACGGAGTTGTCAAAACAGAAACTTGAAGCTACTTAAGTATTTATCTAAACACAGGAGTCTTAAATTTACTTTATTTAACAATATTATGTCCCATTACTACACCATTCATACAAGTACTACTGCTTGTGTTCAAAGTGTGTATTTATACCTAGTTCAGTCTTGCGTAGTACCACTGGACTTGGGTTAACAGGCCTACAGTTCCTGATGTAGAACTTATTATTTTTATTTATTCAATTGCATTAATCCCACAGTTGTTTTTATACTTCTACCATTAAAATAAAAGGAATTAAGATTAGGTCAACAGAATGGGCTCTGTATGTGTTTCTTTCTATAATAATCAGTAATCGTAAAAATAAAATATACATTGTGAGCTTCCCCTAGACCACCAGCTGCCGTGGGTATTTTTTTGACTTTGATCTTATATATCTTATAAGAGAACATGGACAAATTTGGTCAAAATGTTTCCAAAAATAAATAAAGTACCAAGTTTTGTTGTTTATTGTAATATTCTTTAAAACTGTTTACGGATTGCAAAACATAAACAACCCTAATCAAATTCTGAAATAGTTTTGTCATTATTTCACAAAATGTTTTCTTCTTTCTCTACAGTGTGTTACTATTTACACCTCCAGGGGGTGTTAAAATACTGCTGAACAGTACACTGAATGGGAACATTGTAATAAGGCGCTATGGTTCAAGGGTTTTGTTTTGGGTGAGACAAGTTAACTGAGGTTGTGTCACAGGGTTGATTTGACAGATTTTGTTTCTCATTCCTTTTGCAATAGCTGTCTCCGTTTGTGACTGTAGTGGGCAATGTGGGTGATGTGTTGTGTCCAGAAAGTTAAGAAGACAATATGTACTTGGAGGAGGCTTGAACTGGGCGCCATTCAGTTGGTGGGTGAACGTTGAACCTTCTGCGCCACCTCTTTTGCACTTGCTCGTTTAGCCCTGTGGCACAAGTCAGTTTTGTTTCACACTGTTTCTGAGTGTCATGAGAATTTTGCAGTAAAATATTTCCACACACGTTTATCATTGAGCTCTATGATCTACTGTTGCTGTCTGTATTTACACTGTGTTTACTTTGTTCTATCAGTAAAGCATAAGTAGGGAGAGAATGTCACTAAATACTTTGTTAGATTTATGTGTGTGTCACCCGAAGGTGTCGGCCCGATAAACCTGATCAACTGTCACTTTATGAGCGTCATAAAACTGCTTTGAATGGTTTACTAATAACCTCTTATGAATTATTCCTTGGTTTATGTTACTTAATCACTTTCCCGACACCAAAGCTAATTTTAATCTTTGTTCAAAAGGCACTAGAGCTATGCATCTACAGCCTTTAACGATATACCAAGATCAGAAGGCAGTTAGTTGTAAATGATACCATTTTCAACTGGCATTCAGTCATGTAGGATATTTTAGACTCACTAATTCTTTCATGCATGTTTTGATGGGCACATATATGATTATTGCCTCAGGGTTACTTAATATAACACATTGGTAGTACAACTCATAGCTAATCCCTCTTTAACGAGGTGGTAGTGGTGTCTGGAGTGAGGGTAGTAGATCTGCTCACACTGCTTCCACCGCTCACACACTTGCTTTAGAGATAGAGTATTTGTACTTGAACTACTTTAATTCAATAATTTGTTGAGTTGTCCTTGAAAGCTGAGAGGGAAAAATGTTGCAAAGAGTTGGCATTTCGATTTGTTACACCAAAAAGACTGAGTCAAACAACACTGTAGCATTGAATAAACTTTTAATGGGCAGTATACAAGTTTTCTGAAGGTAAAAGAAAACATTGAAACAAGAGTCAAGTGAAATCCCACTTCCAAACCAAAACTACAACAGCATCATCTATCAATATGAATATTGCTATTACACTGTACCCAACAAATACTGAATGAGGGCTTTTTATAATGGTAAGACATAGAAGTTAATAGGACAGCACCTAAACCAGCCGTGGGTGCACCTCTGAATGATTTTGGTCTGTGGTCTTACAGATATACTCCATACGCAGCAAATAATACATACATATTCTCAAATAAACCAATAGGGGAATTGTATAATATTACATTGGTGGTGTGGTAACATTTCTTTTCTCTTCTGCGCATTCAGCAACCATCCACTTTGCCGAATGCCCTGTGATTGCAAATCCTAATATACTCTCTTCTTTTTGGTTTCAAGTAAAAAGCGAAAAATAATAATCAGTTTTGGAGCAAGCAAACATATTGACAAGAATCTTATTTACACTGTATTTACAGGAGAGGAAGTGTGTTCAAATTCAAAGTCTGTGTGGTTTGAAAATGTAACAGTTTTACAATGCGCTATGCAAGGTTTTGTTTTTGTTAAAAAGTGCAATTCCTTTTTCTTTTTTAAGTACAAAAATATATCCATATTTTTTATATAGTATGTAGAAATGTTGTTCTTATAAACAGCATTTGTTGATTTAAGAGCTCTACAACCAGTGACTAAAAATGAATGCTTTCTGTTGATAGGCAGCAATTATATTATAGTATATAAATTATCTTACAATACTCGTTACAAAATCAGAAGTACCACATTGCAACAAAAGATTTTTGTTTTTTGTCTTTTTTAAGGGCATCTGTAGTCTGGCCAGCCATCTTGTATCTTCCCCAATTAGTTGGACATTACATTCATTTATCGTCATTGTACCAGTCACCAATCACGTTTCTTTGTCCCTCCGCCTGAACGTCTAACTCAAGGGACCATACAAATTTTTTGCATAGGCCGTGAAGTGCTTTTAGACCTTAGGTGAGCTGAAATAGGGTCAAAGATACATCCTCACAATCTTTAGTAAACTTCATTCATAAACAGTTTTCTTCACTCTTACTTTGCCCTGACATGTCATTATCTAATTGTTTATAAAAGTCAACAATTCTCTAGTAATCTTGCTAACGGCCTTAAAACAACTAACAATCAAATACAAGCAACAGTTAACCCATTTGATAAACGTAATTAGGATGGCTGACCGGGCTAAGGCTTGACAAATCTGTGGGCAGGAATAATTGCTATTCATACATGTAACATTTGGTTGCAAATAACTGGGAAACAAACCACAAAATAAAGTTGCATAAGAAGAATATTAAAAAGTAACACTTCCGTTAAAATACCTAAAAGCATAAAACGGTGGTGGACTTGAATGCAGCCCACTACAAACTCCAATACTTCAGGTTGATACAATACAAAAAGTACTAGCTGGTATACATGCATACAATATGAATGTCTTCTCTTGCCTTTTGTGGAATAATGGTGCAAGCGATAATTCTTAATACGTCCATCCTCAACGCAATTATAAAAAGCAAGCGGTTATTAAAAGTAAATAGTGGCAAACTGGTGTCTCTGGTTTCCAGTGGTGTGTACCAGTTCATTGTTGTGGCACCAAAAACATTTCATCATGGTTGACTTGGTTTCTTCTTCCCTTCATTTTCAAGTAGTGTTATGTGGCTGTATTTGCACATTTTTAAAAATAGCTTATATTATACCGAAATAATAAAAGAGAGTCCTTGGACAGGGTTTTGTAACGGAGTTAGATGTGAAAAAGTTCAGTAACATCATGCTCAGAAATCATGCATTCCAGTTTATAAAACCTATATAGCGTCATAATAATATCCATTTGTATCATTTTATATTATATATGACAGTCCGCTTCTCTACCAAATGTTGCATTTATTTAGCTGATCTTTTATTCCTTACAAAGAAAGATGCAGCGCAGTCCTTGGTAAATCTCGTTGGATTAGAGTCTGTAAATGAATGATTGTGAAGTATTAGGATTTGCAGGTGTTCTGTGAGCTCTGAGCCTCCCTGGCGGCCTCTTTAGCATCTGGAGAAGAACAGTTGTTGATATTGTTGTTGATGTTGTGGTGGATGGTGTTTTTGATTTGCAGGGAGAGTTGGCTCTGTAGCTCTTTGACCACGCTCTCCAAACTCTGACGCGCCTCTCTCTCCTGCTGCAGCTCCTGCCTCAGCTGCTCACGATCGGCTTCGGCCTGTTGCAGTTGCATATGCAGGTCCTTGATCTACAACACCACAGGGAAGAATGAAAAGAGATGTTATTGTAGGAGTGGTGCACGATTTTGGGAAAAAAAAATCTAACTGCATTTTTTCTGACCAGTTTTGGAATGAGATTTGTCATTTATGTTTCGAGTTTAATTTTAGGGTGCACATTTTAGTCCATGAGCACCAACATTTGAAATAGGAGTGAAATAGGAACTTCTAAACTGACGCAAGAATTACATGCATTTCAAAATGTTTGCCAAACAGTGTTATATATTATAATTTTAAATGCATTTTTGGGTTGGACCTATTGAACAATGGTGGGTTAATTTTTTTTTTTTACCTGCTGTATTATTTGTATTTTAATCAACAGATCAGTAAACACTTTGGAACAATAGATTGGCATTTTTTGTGTTTGTTAAATAGTGGGAAACATGAATTTCTTGTTTGGGCTAAGGTTTATTTTAAGTCTTTCTAGCCTATGTTTGTAAGCCTTGTTTCCAAGAGCCTTAAAACTAAAGATCAAATCAAATGTGATCAATCAAAGAGAAAATAATGTAACTGTTGAGAGGAACTGTTGAGCTGAGAGAAGTAGGCAGCTGATTAACCAGTATTTTCCTCTCCTTTTCTCACCTGAGTGGAGTACTTGGCCCTCATCCGCTCGGCCTCGCAGCCTTTGTCACACACTCGGAGCTGCCTCTCCTGTTCCAGCTCCCGTCTGAGGCGCCCGCACGACTCCTCCGCCTCTCTCATTTTTCTGTCCCAGTCCACACGCAGACGCTCGATCTCTTTACGCAGGTTACGTTTGGCTTCAATGGCCTCACGAAGACGACCCTTCTTAGCCACTCGCACAAACTCCAGTTCCTGTAATGTGCATAAAGCATTGTATGTTTATAATAAGAGTTTGTAAAAATGTTATGCTATGTTTACAGGTAGCTACAACTTTGATTTCTTCTTTTAGCAAATTAGATAAAACACATGTAAACCAGAGTGGAAACAAACTCATTTTAAAGTGACCAAATTAGTGCTGAAAAAACAGTATATCTCAGTTCATGTTCAATGTGAAACTTTTTAGTAATTTTAAAACATAGGCTACTTTTATATTTACGTTCAAATCACTATGTGACTGCTGTATGTGTGCTTTTAATCAAGTTTAAATTCATATTTAGCTAACCCTATCAAATATCTGGATATTTTTTATTAGTTGAAATTACTATTAGCCAGTACCATACCTGCTGTAGGCTGCGTTTTGCCTGCACCGCGGCAGCCAGCTTCTCCTCCTGCTTCACCCTCATTCGGACAATCTCCTGGAGGAGTTTTTCTCTGGCCTCTTTGGTTTCCAGACCTCCGTAAAGCATCTGTCTCAAACTGTCCATCTCCGGGCTGATGCTCCCTGGTAACCACACGGGACCGTCCTGGGACCTAGGGGTGGTTTGGGGGGTCATGGTCTGGGACACACTGCTGCAGGCTGACGGAGGAGAGGGGAGAGATGAAGAGGTGACTGGGTCTGGAGGAGAAGACAAAATACATTTGCCTTTAGTATATTTCACTCCACTGTATAAACAAACTAAATCAAAAAAGTCAGAAACAACTCTAAAAAATTAAATAATTTAACTGATACTAGAACTAGTATCATTTGAACAAGTATCAATAGTGAAAACAAAACTTTCCTAAATAATTTTAGACTGGTTTTGATCTATCTATATTGGAGCTGTATAAACTATTAAACTATATTTAATTTAAAAAGGAAAATTACATTCTATAGTCTAAAAATATATATTTTTTATTATTACCAAGTATCAAACATTTAACTCTACTTTAGTAGTTTTCAGTTGTGGCAGCATTACATATTTACTTGCCAGCTAGATTTGTCATATCTTCATATTTAAAATGGCTGAACTAAGTAAACTGTATTATCAACACTAAACAGTTAAACAACATACAATAAATTAGTAGTTAATACTGTGTGTAGTTTGAATGGAAATCAATACTAAACCCCCTGTAGTTCCTGCTTTGACCAGCTGATGGTGCAGTTGTACTGGAATCCCCCTGCCTCATATTTTTCCAGCTCTTCCAACATTTTTCCACAAGCTTCTCTGCACCTTTTCCATGTTCTATGTAGATTTCTTTCAAAATGGCTGCTGCTGTACTCACGCTCGTTGCAGTCGTCCACGTCTATCTCTCCGTCTGTGTCCATGTCTTCTGCTCTGTTGTTGTTATTCAAACTGGAGGCTGGTGCTGGTTTGAGCTTGGGTTTGGCATCCCCATTTTGCAGCTCGTGTGGGGGCTTGGAAATGGCATTGGGCCCCCTGCCTGGAGCATGGCTGTCTCTGGGATGGACTGGAGGGGCCATAGGAGCCATGTTGGGTACTGCTCCGCTTTCCTCATTTCTGGAGTAGGGCCTGGATTAGACCAAAGTGAATTGCTGTTAATATTTGTAACAGTTTGCAAAGTAAAAGTGCATGTGTTTTTGCTTCACTTACTTCTCTTCTTTCTGAATGGGTGGTTTCTCTTTTTCCACTGCTTTGGGAGACCAGGGCCGGAAAGCAGAAGGTCTCTGTTTCAGTTGGACCTGTTTAAGATCCTGCAGAGCAAAGAAAACAACAGAACAATGTCAATGTCAAAACCTGCATTACCCAAAAGCTAACAACGTGCCTGTTATAAATCACACACATACAGCAGTACATCTTATGAGTAGAACAAGCATCAATACTTACATTCAAGGTAAAAAACAAACAAACAAACCATAAATAAATACACATTTTCTATAATTTTACAAACAGCTGTAGACCAAATTATATTCTGATAAGACATATTTTGGGATTTGAAAACTAGTATCGAAACTAGATACTCATTTTAAAAGATATTGGTACTGAAAAAAATACGGAAAATAGGACAAAGTCGGACCTTCCCTTAATAGTTTTACAATGTTCGATATCAACATCATATCTATTATAATACCACAAGAAACTAATAGATTTTAGTGTTGACCAGCACCATTAAGAATAAAGCCAAATGGTGCCATATGACTGCAGATCATTCATGTTACAATAAATACACCCACAGTCTTCCTAAAACAGCAGTTATAATGCTTACATTAAGTACAGTGACCATAACGACGACACTGTAGGAGCACTTCCGCTGCAGAGGTCACACAGAGACGCCAGTGTGATGATTCAAGACGACAGCAGCCTTTGCGTCACCCCTTTGACCTTTACGCTTAAAGTCAAATCCTGTTTCACACTGACAACATCTTCACCACTCTCACAACTAACCTTATGAGCAGACTTCGACAGAGACTGCAGCCATTCGGGTTTACGGTCTTTTTCAGCCGAAGAGGAGAGTAACTTGTCGAGTTTGGACCTCTTTGCCGGGATGGGGCTGGGAGACTGTGGAGGATCAGAGAAAGAAATAGGTGGTTAATCATTGGTACAGTGATATAAGGATGTTATATCATGTACAGGAGATGAGAGGTGCTGTGGATATTTCAGGAGCCCAAAACCAAAATACCTCCAGTAGTATTAATCATGCATTGGTCATGATGTGAGGGAAGGTTGTGCAGTTCACTTACACTTTTTGTAATTTTCTATCTAAACGTGTCGCTTTATCTTTTAAAATTTAAATTATTTCATAATGTTTTGTCAACTGACGTTTTTCTGTAGTATCATAAATTCCATGTTGACTTTTCACTCCCCTACCCTTGAATGGGCACTGTGTGATTTGTATGAAATAAACTGTCTTGTTAGTGCGTGCAATGAACAGAAAGCAACTCAGTGTATCTGTTGAGCAGACAAAGGCGGTGGAGAAAAAAATGGCAGCTATCTTTGTAAGCTTTGTAAGATTTTTGAGCCGGGCTAACATGTGAGTGGTGTGTGCATTCTGAGTCTGGCTTTGAGCTAAGCAGACATTGTAGCCGGTCTGGATGGCAGCCAGGCGGGCTACATTGCTCCCTGGCAGCCAGAGGAGGCGCCGTCAGGTGGAGCACATCGACTGGGCCCAACCACAGAAATATTGCAATGCACAGACAGGGCCAGACAGACAGGGAGATTGTAGTCAAGTAATATAGCACTCGGATCTGACAAGACACTTGATCTGAACAAGTGCTTCAAAGAGTAGTATGTTAATCCAGGATACGCCGTAGTGAAATATTTAAAGGCAGGTTAGATTTTCTATGTCAAGTGCTACATGTAGTTAATGCTGTGGTAAAGTACAAGCTAGAAGACAATACTTAAGGGAACATTATTAAATCAATCAGTCTTTAAATCTGCTATAAGATTACACCTTTATATTTATTTATTTATTTATTTTTATGTATTTTTTGCTTCGGCCAATCTTATACTTGTATAAAAGGCGATAAAGCTGATGCCTCCATTGGCTGGTTCTACACTGGCTTGTCATTATTTATGATGATACAGCATAAGCATTATACCACTGTCTGTGCGTAAGCAAAGAACAGAACAGCGGCAAAGAGATTCACAAGGCATTGTGTTGATTATGGTAGTGTAGGCTTACGTTAACTGTTTTGTTCAATATTGCATTATAAAGCCAATAGACCAACTAATAAAAAATGAATTCATATGAAATCAAAAGTAGACTCATGGCAGACTACTGTATTTTGGAAAAGCACACTTAGGATTAGTAATAATAATAACGCATTAGTTATATACAGGCGCCGAATGTTGTTTGTTTTGTACAGCATTATTCAGTCATTCCATAATCTATTATATCAAGCTACTGTTATGGCCACAGCTGCCCCGGGGTAGACTGGCAGTAGTGACGCTGCCGGTTTCTGCCATCGCAATCGCTCACTGACATACCGCATTCATACTAATTTAATGCTTTTAATATTACGCCTTGAATATTAAGATTGGCAAAAAAAGCAAAACTTTTATATGCAAACTTTTCACCTTCACTTTCTTTCTCATGTCTTGTCAACTTGCAGCATTTTTTAAAGCCGCGGTATCCCTTTGAAACACACCTTTGTCCCGTGGGTAAGTGCATGTGTGGTAGGATAGCTCACCTCCTCAACCCTCCCTCAGGTTTGCACTTGTCAGACACAGGATATTGTTTACCTAGGAGAGCTCGCCGACCGGCACGGACCTGTCTGCCGCTCACTTACTCACTACTATGACATTTCGCCTCTGGGAAATGGCAAACACTCCCAGATCTGCTCTGTCTGTGTGTACAATTCAAATGATTACTATGTGTCTACTGTACCTTTAGTGCTCAATGGAAAATGCTCCGGCTGGGTTTGGCCGTAGTCGTAAAATTGTATTAGCATTTACTACATTTTCCTGCACAACAATGAGCTCCTCCATCCCAACATACTAACTTGAACTTGTGTGTAATTTTACATAGCAATACTAAGTAGCACTACTGAATTCTTGGCTTGATTGATTTAAAGCCCATTTGTAATTTTTCTTTTTCTCATTTTGTGTGGTTTAGAATAGACATGACAGAATTCCTGTTACTGCAGGTGGAAATGAGCAATAAGCATAATTCCTCTTCTGTGTTTTTTTATGTGCGTCGTCCCTGATGAATGTTTTTTTATATGGTCTAAAACATACCTATCAGATTTTTATCTCCAAACAGATGAGGGTATTGCATATTTTTACTTTACTTGAGATTGTGAGCAACATTTTTATACCGATACATGCTATTTTGAAGATACTCTCACTTAAGTGCAAGTTTTGGCTACACCTCTGCTTAATAAGCGCTTGCTGTAATGACCTCAAGATGGGAATTAACGACGGAGCTCATTTAGTATAAAGTGAGAAGAAAGACTGCTCTGTAATGAATCACGTCTCGCGGCTGTGCTGAGAGGCCAGACGCTCGCCGCATATGTGTGGACCACGTGTGGGACGGAGGGGGGCGGAGGAGACATTTGTGTGTGGGACCGTGTGCGAGGGTGGCAACATACCTCCACTGCACGACTAGTGGGTACAGTCAAATAAATGGTAAAATGAAACCAGGAACTAAACTATCTTCGTTTTCTCTTGCAATAAAAGAAAGATCTTCCTCCCATTTTGATTTGAATTGGGATCTAGGTGTAGGATACCACACTCTCTTACTGTCATTTCTCTATATATTCAGGTTTTAGATAGGCACAAGGTTTGTAACTTTTCCAACTAATAATAAAAAATATGATATAAATGTAAAAACATATTTTGATCTTGACACATATGTTGTGTATAATTAAATTTTTTGGCAACCATGACCAAAATTTTTCATTACACATATGATTTTAGTGACGTACTGTATGTTTGCTGATTAAGCCAGTACCTTGATGGAGAACAATAGCCATGTTTCAGTATGTAGCAAATATGTAATTATGTACTGGGTAATAGGTGTTGCAATTAGTGCAAGATAAGCAACACGCAAAGGTGATTGAGTTCCTAGTTTAGACAAGTTTATAGATCTATTTGCAGACCTCAATTATTTGGCAATACTTGTACGACTTATTCATCAAAGACAACCAATCCTACTTTAATGAGTTATGTAAATAGTATTATAATTTCACAATATTATCCACCTCACAGTCATTTTGATCATGTTTGTTTTGGATGGGAACAACTGCTGTGCACCTTGTTCTTTTCCGGACCTGCTTTATTGGCCTATATTACACCCAACTGCATGACTACAATACCCATTATGTAAGTGCAGATCATAGCCACCTCTATTGTGTTAGCGGCTCTAGTTTCTGAAGGCTTAGGTATCCGTGACACTTGTCTGGACACTCCTCTCATGTCTCCTGTACCTGTCTAACCAGAAACCGCATTACTACAGCGGTGCGGCAGACAGGCGGCACAGCGGGAGTTTCACTATTGTAGGTTAAGTCTTTTAACCTCCTCCTGCTGACACTGACCCCTCTGACTGACTGCTATGGACTGTGGTTGGCTTCTGTTGTAATCAGACGCTGTAATTGTGGCCTGTAGTGTTCCCAGGCAACAATAAGGATGTGATGTGTGCTTGTCTGGTGACTATTTCTATAGCCTGAGGTTTTTGTCCACCAAACTGAGACTAACCCAGAATTTAAGGATTAAACCTGGACTTAATACAAGTTAATTACATATAGGACCATAACAGCTGTCTTAAGTTCACACCAATAATGTGATCATCAAAATTTTTAAAATGACACGTAAAGATTAAAATCTGATGTGAATAATCTGATTACATTTTGATACAATAGTATTATCTATTTTTTCATGTGGATGTAATCATGCCAATAATCAGTTCTCCAGTTATCTGATTTTAATGGCCGTGTAAATGTATCCAGTGGCAATTGTATTAGTACTAGTGATTTACGAGAATATTAACCCAGGACTAAGATCAGGAAAACAGAACTAACATTAAACCAGGTTTAAATCAGCACTAAACCAGTTTTAAGTTAACACTAACCCAGGAATGTAGTGCAAAATGGGTTAACCATATCTTTATAACCTGATCTAACCAACTAAATGAGTAATGACTATCTAATCCAAGTTCAAATCCGCACTAAACCAACACAAAATTTGCATTACACTATGACTAAACCAGTAATCAGCCTCTTTAATTACTGTTGTTTTGCCCTTTCAACAATAGAGGATGTGTTCTTGTCTGGTGACTATTTCTACCCTGAGGTTTTCGCGAGCTCCAGGAAGGCTACGCTTGCTAGACATAATAGCAAGTCAAGAAAAAAACAGACACTCCCAGGCAGACACCACAAGGGACCTGCTGGCTAAATCTGACACTGACCTCATAGACAGGAGAGCAGAGGGAGTCGCAGCTCCATAGACATAGCATAGGCCTCTGCGAGACATAACACCAGCCCCCTTAACCACTCCGGCCCTCCCTTCTCCAAATAGGCCCGACAGCACGTCCAACTGTACTGGGATGTGCATGGGCAAGGCTGGATAGTGCTTTTGATAGGCTCACATATATATATATATATATGTACACAATACTGAATGAAGCTGAGAGAAAAGTAACTTGCCAGAGAATTATACCTAAATCTGTACACAATTTTGACAACTATTCCAGAAATGTGGAAACTGTTTTGTACATAAATACTAAAACACAGCATATTTTTTTCTCCCACCAAATTGCTTCCTTTCTTGATTAATGGTATTTTGAAGTAACAGTACTTTTACTTGAGTACAGTTTGGCTACCACATTTGGCAATAGCACAGCCTTCTTCCTCTTTTCTTTCTCTCTTTTCTCTCTCTCCCTTCAAGACTTCCTCAGAGGAGTTTGCTTGCTTTGGCCCGGTCCCCTGTGGGAACTGCAAGTCGTGAGTGGGAGGGGGGGTGGAGAGAGGACTTGGACAGGACTTGGAGAGGAGGGGAGAGGGGAGGGGGGTAGGCGGTACGGGCCAGGGACCACAGAGGAAGCAGTGAGCCGAAGGAATGTATACTCGAAGGCCAAGTACAACCTCCTACTTTAAGGCCTTCCATTCAGGCATTGCCCTTTTCAACCCAGCCATTGTATGATAGTTCTTTGAGGCGCAGTAATGAGGGGAGTGTTTCAAAGCAAACCTGTAGGCTAGACAAGGCCTAACAGCAAACGTAGGCAGGAACAGACTTGCATTATTTTGTAAAACTTAATGGTATGGTAATAACAGAAACCCACAACTGTTCGCAGGCACGGCAGATCACAGAAAAGTGCCAAGCAAATCAAAAACATATCAATATTTATTCACAGTAGCACACAGCCTGACCTGCTTGAAAGAATAAGTTGTCGATATTGTGCTAACTGGAGCGTGATAATAACCAGACTGGTATTTCAATGCAACATAATGAGCAGTATTTTTGTATTGACTGGGGCTGAATTTGCGCAAGTAAATCAGGACTATACCATCTTCTTAAAGCAACAGTAAATAATGTTTATTTTATGAACTGAGTGGTAAGTTTTAAAAGTTCTTTGATGTGTTCGAAGTCCACATTGTTTTTAATAAGATGCAACAAGTGGATATAATTATATGGATATCAAGACCAATGCTACACCAAACTAGTACTTTGCATCCTGAAAATTAAGTACTTCTTACAAGCCTTTTTCCAAATGTCTTTAATGCTCAACTCTTTAGACATGCTTTCAATGTTGTAATTTGACGTCAGAGCTGTTAATTTGTGTAGCACTGTCCATAGTAACAGTGGCAACAAACATGCAGCTGTCTATCATGTGTTATTAATATTATTAGGTTATATGTTTGCTGGGTACATTTAGACCCATTATTACTAATGATAGGTTTGCAGGTGAACTTGGCTGGTCTGCTGAGTCTCTGACATACTTTTGGCAGCCATCGCAAAGACAAAAAACCTGTTTTAAAATACTGTTGTTATTTTGCCAGCTGCTTTGATGTTAACTAATATTTTTAAGTGCGGGTTTAGGGTGTGGGTAGAAGTATAAACTAATCCAGGTTTAAAGTTGGGGAAAGTTTCCTATCCATTAGATTGCTCCAAAAACAAACAAACAAACAAAAAAAAACCTGCCTCAGCTTGCAATGATTTACATATCAATTTGGCATAAACTGTAGTAAACTAGATGCCCTCACTCTTCATTCATCAGGCATGGAAATTACAAGAGAGTGCACTAGCTTGCAGGATGAAAATATAAGAATTAGAAAGTTGCATATTTTGTTTTACAATAACACGAAGATGGGACAATGATCGATTCTGCATTGCTGAATGTCTCTCCATACTCTTTAGTCCAATTTTACGCTGATTACTGCCTTGTCTAATAAAACCATCAGGTCAAAAGAAATCTGTTAGCATATTAAAAAAAATGTGATTTATTGATATATGTATATAGATGAATCAAACAATACAGAAAAGACAAATACACAGCTATATCTAGGTTTTGTCAAACAATAAAGACTTAAAATGACAACCGCTGCCATCTGTTGCAGCTTTACAGGAAAAAAAATATCAAATGAAATTATCTCCAAATAAAAAAACATGGCATCATCTCATCTGAACTGTTTCCCCAGATGAACCTCCTCTTTGGGCCAACTGACATGCAATATGACATGACAGTAAAGACACGACAACAGTTTCAGATTTCAAACTCCTTTTTTCCTAAACCCGGCTTGTAATCCATAGATCGACATGCACTTTGTCTCACTGTCTCACTCAAGGGCACGCCAGCTGGCACCAGTCACTACTTGGGATCCCAAATTTGGATGTGGGGGCATCCTAGTTTTTGTAACGCGATCTTTGCACTTTGCTATCAATTCTCACTACATCAACTTCTCTAGACATTTATAAAGGCTTGTGGTCACCTCTTATAACAGCTGAAGAGGGAAATTACTCGTCCCCTCTTGGAATATCCCTCCAAACTTGTCCCACTCAATCTCCAATTTCCTCTCGTCTAATGCTAGACTTAATATATCAGTTTACTCCAGTCGCTTGTCCTGTTAGTCGTGGGGTATCTACTGTTTATTTAGCCCAAGTTAGCCACAGTGGTGTAGGTATACATGGAGAGCGGCAGGCATGGGCAGAAGGTGCGTATTACTCTGGAGCTTATTGGATTGTCCTAATTGTCTTTGGGATTGAGATTTCATAAGGTGGACTCAACTTGAGCCGCCGTTACTAAGGTGGAAAAACTCTCGGCAGCTTTAGCTGGTTGACACATACAGCGTTTGCATGCAATTTGGAGTGGACTGGGAATAGACTTTTCATTAACTAAATAAAACCCTAACCTTAATACTAAAATAAATGAAAAATTAAAAACAGAAGTTATGATGGGGCTTTTGCTGATTGGTAATGCACAACATTTTTGCAGTTAACAGTATAGTTACAGTTACAGGCAAATGCAAAATGCCCTGACTCTAAAAAAAATGTACTAATAATGTTGATTATATTCATGCTTTGTTTCATCTCTCTCTTTGTTTTTGTGATCAGCACTTCATAATCTTATATAAGGCTTTTTTTGTCTGGCTTTGTCAAAAATATAATAATAAATAAATAAATAAACACATGTAGCTGTAACCTTAGCTAAAGTAAACATAGATTTTGTTTAAATACAAAAATATTAGCTATAATGTGTATTGGTGAATTGGTTGTAGGTTGTACGGCTTTTAGCTCTAATATGTGAGAGGGTGGGAGTTTTTAGAAATACAGCTTATGACAAATCCTAATCATTCTTTTCTCTCATGCCATGTTTCTTAATCATGATCTTTTGAATACACAGAGGACACCTGCATGTGGGTGAGCGGCGCATCTCAGCGGTGGCAGCAAACAAAGAAGAAGATTACTGTTACTATTGCATTTTAAAAAAAAATGAATTCCTTTTCAGGTCCAAACACGGCAACCATAACAACAGGCTTGCCAGATTTTCTCACAGAGAGCACACTGGCTGTTGACACTGGTGTCCAAAATCAGAACCTCCTTCATCTCATGTAAAAAGAGCTTCCACATTGTTCCGACCCTGAGCCAGAAGACATGTAAGAGATAGGAGCACGGATTAGTCGTCATTACAAAGGGCATGTATGGTATGGTCTGAGTTATCTTAGGATATGAAACGTGCTCGGTGCCCCTGTCGTATTTATAGACGGGCATAGCAACACTTGTGCTGGATAGTTTGTCCCGCCTCAACCCACTGTAGACTGTACTGTACCCCACTGAAAGGCCATAGTAACTAGGATAAGTCCCAGTCACCCACAGCCTCAAAGTTCAAGCATTTATGTGTGGGTGATTGTTATGAAACTTAATAGTAGTAATAAAATGTGAATCTATATTTCACAAACATTTAATGAATGTAGTATCTACATAATTTATGCAGTCAATAAAAAGTTACTTTGAACTTAGAAATTATTTTGGAGGCTTTCCATACCTACTGAGTTGACTTACCTAATCTTCCAAATAGTGATATGTCTGCACTTTTGTGTTTAACTTTACAGTACGCCTACAGTAGTTTTTTGGCACATGAACCTCAACCAAGGCACATTTTAGCACTATTTTGATGGACTACCATAATATCGTCTGAATATCAGCACTGGGATAAGCCAGAAAAAAAGATATTCATTTTTGTCGATCGCCCACCCCTGCGTCTCTTAAGAAACAAAGAGACATGCTCAAGCTAACGACTAAGTAGCTTGTTTTTAGCATATAGCTTGTTGCATTTTTAGCCGAACAGACAATTGAAACACCACGAGTCTTATTTTGGTATTTTAAAGACAATTGAAACTACTTGATCACTGTTTTATCTGCAAAGCGACACACAATGGCCTTCTGCTTGTGTTCACATTTAGCACAGTTGTACCACCACAGCAGCTGGAGCCGAGCAGAGAGCTGCAGGGGAGGAAGGTCAAGGCAGAGAAGGCAGGATGAGGAAGAAGAGGAGGAGAAGCGGAGGAAACACAGACTCTGCTTGACCCCGGGATCGTGAAATTTAATTTAGCGCTTACAGGGAAAAATTAATTCGAACTCGAGACATTCTCACACAACTTGAGGAATGAATAAAACAAGAGCTGCTAAAGATTTTTGCTACAGCCTTTAGCGTTGGTCAAAACAAAACGGCTCATTGTGCAAAGCTAAGAAAAACATTTAGCGGGTGAGTATTTTTGATTACCCTTTCACGTAATCTGGTGCAAAGCAAACTAATGTTAAATTATTGAAGCATGGATGCAGTTTTGTTCATAGTTATCATCTAACTCAATTATTTATTTCTAATTGCCTATAGAAAGACCAAAGCAGAGTCGATTAAATACACATTTTGATTTAAAGTATAACCTCCGATGCCCTCCCACAGCAGCAGAAAGAGTACACTGTTATAGAAGGCATATTGTGGGGACTGATTGCCACAAAAATCAAATTCCCGTAAGGTTAATCATTCAGTAGTAGATCAATGACATAGATCCAAGTTAAGATATTGGTTAATTTAGAGTAGTAATTATGGTTAAGGTTAAGACCAGTTTCCAGGAAATGATTTTAAGTCAATGTATTGTACCTAGAAACATAACATGTGCCTGTATGTGACGTGACAGATCCTGACAAATCATGGAGTCAGCAGTTTTTTATTCCAAATTTCAATTTCTTGATTTAATCCTGCAGAGTGCATGACAGCACAATAGTAAATCCTTAATATTCCCGCTCTAAATTTACTTTGCACAGTATTTCCGCCCATGTTTTGTGTGCGTGCCTTGACAGAACCTGATCTTTGTGTGCAGCAGTGCCAGGCCCGTTTCTGCCGTGCAAGCTTAATCTCCTGGCATTGCTCTGACCCCCATGCACCACTCTCCACAACTCACTGTTTAAACTGTCTGAGCGCTTATCTGTGCTATGTGTCATCGTTTACAAGGTGAGAAGTGATTGCTTGTAATACTGAAGATTTAGTCTGGGCCTTAGTCTGTTTATGGTAACTTAAATTTTCTGCTGAAGAAAATTGGCAGGCTTAAGTAACATCCTGGTCTGTGAAAAATCCCTGTAGATATACTACCACTTTTAGAGACTGGTAATAATTTAATACAGAAAAAAATATATTGCTAATAGTTATATGTAGTATGATTATTTAGTATTTATAATAATGTAAATCTTTACTGGATGTTACTTTTATAGTCCTCTAAGTGACCAATAAGAGGATGGCAGCATTTGTTTTAGTTTAAAAAGCAAAAAGTTAACATAATATTTAAAACTTTTAACATTTTTTTCCTCATTCTTGCCCATTTCACTTCTTTTTTTTTTTAAATGGAGAGTGCATTTGTATTTGATGTCATGTAATTTCAAATCAATTAATCTGTGTATATTTTATTTACTGAAACTGTAAACTACTAAGGTTGGCTAGTCTCAACAATATGTGTACATCTGTGGTGAGCTTCTAGTCGCTGTTCCGTCTGCTAGCCTCGCTCCCCGCTGCCGCTAAAACAAGACACTCCGAGCAGTATGTGACCGACCAGTTTTAATCCCACAGATTATTACTAATACCAGGGCAAAGAAGGCAGAAAGACGATTAAAATGTCACCGGATAACCTCCGAGCAACCCAAACAGTAACAGCTCCAAATACACAGACCATTATATCACTAGCTGTACCAGGTACCGCACTCACTAAGGGCAGGATACGGTTAGTAAGCCACAGGACATGAGCAGGTCAGAGAGAGGGGAGCGAGATAGAGGAAGGAGAGAGGGGGAGGGGAGTTGAAAGGGGAGAGTAGGGGGCGTCATCCCGACAAGTTACTATGGGCTCAGCAGTCAGGGTCTAGACTTTCAATGTCTGAAAGATTGACAGGCCAGATGGGCAGAGCTCAATGTGACTATAAGGAAAATGTAAAAAGAAAACCTATTAAAATAATGTATGCATTTACACTTTTCATGTTGTTATGTTGTTATATATGTTTTATGGCCAGTTTTGTCTCTTTAAGTAGATGTAGATGGATTGGTTGTTTGAGTTTACAAAGTTAATAGTATTACAGCTGAATAACTGAATTTGCATTCAGCAACCAAAAGCAATTATATGAATACTTGAAATTATATTTGCCATATTATTTGCCCAGATGAAATGAGCACATTCAAAATAATTGAAAAATGACAAACATTAGAAATGAGATGTTTCCCAAACAAACAAAGCTCAGGCTCAATCCCCATAGGGTTAAATGGGATGTCAATGAACTTAGTTGCAAATATACCAGTCACTCCTGTCAGCTCAGCCCCATGACCGTGTGCCCTCTCCGTGGCAGCCCTGGTCGGAGCAGGGCAGGGCAGGTGGCAGGTTTATTTGGAAAGATGGAAATGGGATGAATGGCTGAGGTTAAGAGGTGTGAGGGGGTTTGGGTAGCGGGGGGCATGGGGGCCATAAAAGCTGTGAGAGCCTGGGGTTACGGTGGGGTCAGCGCTCACTGCTAGTCCAGTCCCTGTGATGTCACTTGACCAGTATTTCCCAAGTCCTGAGAACGACCCGGGATCTAATTAGCTGATGCTGGAGTAATAAATCCTGTTGAAATTTATGGACACCATTCAGTTGAGACGCTGCTGCCTCCGTGGTCAGCAGGTTGGAGAGGGGATAATCTGTGCCGCGCCGCTCTTGTCTCTGAGGCAATTTAACACATGAAATACTGCGCTCAATGTGGACCTTAGATTTGCAACTTTCACTTTGATTAGCTTTGAACTTCAACCACCAGGGAAGCAGTTCAGTGACTTTCTGTTACAACTTGCTTAAGGGACATTGCAACTTGCTGTACACTGTGTGATTTTGAATGGGTATAAATGAAAAGTAACTCCTTGTGTTTTGTATTTTTAATACATATTGATTGTTAAGAACCCTTCAAATTTTCAAATGGAGTAAAAGTATATATTTATGTTTAGAAGGTTCTGAGTTCATGGCAGATTTGGAGCCAGTGATTGCAGTAACGGTAGTTAATGGAGGTAGGAGTATATTTTATTTTATGCATTACCTTATTTTTATTTAATATTTTATCATAGTTATATTATTATTCTTTAATGTTGCACTATAACACCGAAGCAAGTTCCTAGTTTGTGAATTTTGTTTATTGACAATGGCCATAAAACTGATTCTGATTTTTTAAGTCAAGTTTAAATTGTTTTGTTGAGTGCTTTTATATCAACTTGTCTGTCATATTGTGGTATTTATGGAGAAAATGATTGCTAGTATGCACTGTTTTATTTAACTTAAGAAGGCTAATTTATTTGTTTCAAATTGTGTCTATGTTCCAAGGTTAAGTGCAGTTTGGATGAGGAAACATGTTGAAGCGGTTTCTATTTTTGCACTACAAAACCAATAGAAACAAACTAGCTCTTTTTGCTAACATTGGCTTCTCTTAGGATTGGATAAAAGTAGATAGGATACCAGGAAATGCTTTATCTGTTTTTTGCCAAGCTGAATGACTGGGACCTCCATGTCTGAACTATTTTGAGACGCAGATGTTTGGGTTTCTTTACCAGAAATCGCAGTTATATAAGTTACTTTTTAAAGACTTCAGTATGTCCACATTTAGAGAGTTAAGAGTGGCAATGAAAACCTTCACATAAAACAAGCAGCCTTAACATAACAGCGAAAATAGAAATGGGAGAGAGTAACTGGTTTTCAAAAATGACTCAAGGACTTCAGTGGTCATTGAACTGACATAGAGCAACTTGAAATACACACTTGTAAATGTCTTCTTCTATCAGTAATGAAAAAAGTTTGTATTTGTAGTGTTGGAACGATGTTAACACCCGACTAAACTCCCACTAAAACACCATTATAACTTTTACTTGTGCAACTTCTAGACTACTACTGCATCACTGCCAAAATACCAAAGTACTATAAAGGGCCTAAAGCATGTGTAATCGGTTAATGGTCCCCCTAGGTACTCTTAATCAAGCCTAGTTCAAAATCTGGAGATGGGTCCCTGGGCCCTGTGGTCGCCCACTGCTCCTGACAGCAGCATTGAAGGATGGGTTACCTTACATACAAGTACAGTACTTCCGCCACTACCCCAACTACTAAGGATTTCAAATAACTATAACTGCGACTGCATTTACAAACATTACCAATACTAATAGCACCATTGCTCCAACTCTAACCCCCAGACATTTTCCACTTATGCCTTTGAGTGCCTTCTGCTCTGAAGCTGGGGGCCCGCACAGTCACTCCAGTGTATACAGTAATATTTGACAGAGATCAAATGGCGGTTCACTTGTTCCCACTTGTTGGAGGAATTGTCTGTAAGGGAAATAGGGGATAAAACACCCACAACATCCGCTGCTAGGATCACACATTCCAGCCTTAAACACTGGTTCTGGTTCCTCCGCCGTTCATAGGAAAAACATATCTGCTTACACAAGTAATTAGGCAAGAGGGCTCCACAGCTTTCTATAAAAAACAAAATGGAGGCCAGAGAGGGGCAGACTACAGTAAATTGCAGTCTTGGTGTAGTCTAGGCTTAGAACTGGCATATTCCTGTTTCTTTTTGTTTGGCTTTTGTCTTGATCTGGACCTGCCCAAGAACTACAGTCCAATATAGCACTAAGCTAAGCCTAGTTTAGTCATGGGTTGATTGTGGATCAGACTTGGTTAAATCCTGGTTTAGATCTGGTATTTGGAAAGTCAATTATTTACTTGGTGGTACTTGGTGTGAAAAGTATGAGAATCACTAGACTCATGTTGAGTCCTGGTTTATGGTTTAGTCCAACTTTATTGTTGCTTCAGTCCTGCAATCAGTCCTGATTTAGTCCTGGTTTGCCTAGTTTTCCCCTTGTTCAGTCCTGGCCCTGCCTTCAGAAGTAATTAGGTGAGAGTGCTTGCGTCTTGCAGCTTCCTATAAAAACCAAATACCAAAATGGAGGCCAGTGAGGGGCGGACTGCAGCACCTCGTGAATTCAGCAATTTGGCGTCTGTTTCTGGGCTCCGAAAAATTCTTGGAAATGTCTTTTTTTCCTGGATGATTTTATTGCACAAGAGTCTATGTTTTTCTCTATGGCAACAGCACAACACTGGAGCCCAAGTAAGGTCTGACTCAACAAACAGAGATCCACAAAATAGCGCTTTTTCTGCCAGGGTTTTCCCCCTTCGCCAAGCACTGGTCCAGGAGAGCTGTTAAAAGTGATGGTAATGATCATACAGGGAGACACATAGATGGAGTAATCATTGCACATGTGCGACATACGTATGGCTGGAGGTATGCGCGGACAATGGCCTCAGGTGGCGGCTGTGGTTCGGTCGCAGTCATGGAGAGTTCACCATTGAACTGCTTTGCAGATCTGCTTAGACTGACTGGTACAGTGAGGGCGAGGGCAGTAAAATGCAGTTTCCATTACCAAATGAAAGAAAGAGGTGCCATAATACTTTGGTAATGCTTTGGTCCCTGGTTCCAACAATGTGGTCAGCCTTAGAAAAGTAACTAAAGGATCTTTTTTAGACATTATGGTAGTTCAGTGACACTTTGCATGTTAGAAAAATAGAAGGATATCGTATAACAAAAATGTACCCTTTAAAAATTTACAACCATGATGTCACAGAAATATGTAAAAACAGACTTAGCAAGAGTAATACAATAGCCCACCATGAAATTTTTCCTAAGACAGTTAAGTGTTTTAACTAGTTTTAATTCTGATGTATTTTAAACATATTTTCAAACAGCAGTGTCAAAATAATATTTATGAGGGCTATGGGACCCTAATAGGCCTGTTTTCCCATCTAAAAACCAATGACCACAAAAAGCTATTGTCAATTGATGTTATTGCTAAACTTGCATGAACAGGATTGAGTAGCAACACAATGTCTAGTGAAATATATTTGGGCTCCTAGTGTGTTAGCAGAGAAGGCTCTTGTGAAATTCTTGTAAAATTCAAAGGCTGCCGCTTTAGCTAACAGGCCTGAAGCTAACTCTAGTGCACAGCGCTTAATGTCACAGTTTAGCAGACCTGCACTGTATTAGCCTATAGCGATGGTCTTAACCAGTCAAGACAAGGAGATTGGCGGATCACGGAGAAGAAAGCGGTAAACTACTGTAAATCCTCTGCTGTCGTGCCAAACCATGAGTCTGATCAAAGGACAGGTGGGAGGAGGAACTGCAGTCTCCTTCAGATAACTTTGGGTGGCACAGTCTGCGACAATTTCAAAACCTATAGAAGTTATGATGTTCTTGAAAAAAATTTTTTAAATGTTGTATTAGTAGTAGCAGTAGTAGTAGTAGTTTTTAATCGTAAGAATGAAAAACCCTGACCAAGATCAGGACCAACTCTAATCCAAAGTGTTAACTTGTGTTAATCAACTGAAGGACAAAGGACAAAACCAGGTTTGCCCACTAAAACAACTAGGCAGGAGGACCACTAAACACTAAACACAAACTATTTCATTTGAAACCAAGGTCAAACCAAACTTAAGAACCTCTCTAATAACTGTTGTACCAGCAGCAGTACCTCAGTTAGAGAAACATAGGGTTATCTTTTGGGTCCACACTTTGTACGTTTGGAGGATTTTGCCGAGTGGCAGAAAGTCACAATTGCATAGTTCCCTCCCTATGGGCCTGTGCCTGCCTGCTGCTCTAATCCCTGGTGGTTTTAGCTTCAGCGGACTCCACCATCACTGCTGCATGAGACAGACTTTTATGTAATATTTCATGCAACATACAGTATGTGTGTGGGCCCTCAGCTGTTCTGTCCTACTGTAAGCAAACTGGAGATGTTCAGGACAGACAAGTTGAAGTGTTAAATGTTGTGCTGCATTATTTATTTTCTAATTATGTGTAGATTTAGATATATCATAAATTAAATTTTATTTCTTCTTTCTATGGTTGCAAAATTTGAAAAAAAAAAAAAAAATTGAAAGTTGTTGTTTAAATATATTTTTTCATTCATTCTTTCATCGACAGACTTAGCACTTGACTTGAACTAAACACCTTGACCTAGTCCAGATAGATCAATACAGAAAATGCTGATTGAAACACAATATGTCATGAGTTTTCATTTACTTCTGTATTTCAATCACATTATTCATATATTGTTCTACTGTAATACATGCTGAATCCCATGATCCAGCTGTGCTGAGGTCCTAGGTCAGGGCACAGGGGCACGTGTGCTGCCAGCCTCTCCCCTCTCCGCCCTCAGCGCTGTCTGCCTGTGAGTGCACAGGCTGCCACAGGGAGGGGAGGCCCTACACAGGAACTCAATAATAACTTTCAGCAGTCTAGCCAGGAGGCTGGAAGCCCAGACTGCGGCTGTTCCCTGCAGTGCTCAGCCCTCCCTCCGCTGGGCCCGGCTCCTCCCCCTCCTGCTGGCCTGTGTCTGCTCCACAGGACTGATGCATTCTGCAGACAGGCCAACGCTCTTAAAGGGACACACGCCACATTTCTATCCCCTGATTCACTGCAGTGAATCTGAAGTCAGGGCTAATCACCAAACGCTAACTCTTCAATCAGTTGAACTTGAGGGTATAATGGCCAGATTATCTTATCTTTATCTTATACAAGATTTTATGAGATTTAAATTACATACATAATTTAGATCTTATAAACTTGTCAGTCTGACTTCAGGTCCAGACTTGTGTATTACAATTCATATACTGTCATTCCAATGACAGATTTATCCATTTTAAAGGGGATGGAGCCAGTTCTAGAATAGTGGTTGTCGTTCTTGATTTTTTTTGTCCTATTTTATGCAAGTTTTGAAGATGGCGTGCTGTTGTACCTTGTTTTAATATAACAATTTCAATTGCATGCAAGCGCGTCCGTCAAAACGTACTATAATAATATAACTTGACATAATAACTCACAAATCATTCATTACAATATGCATTCCCTCCTATGTATTACAGAAAAATATGTACTGTCCCTTTAAGGCCTGGTGCAGTATGGAAGTGGATGAACAAGACCAACTATGCAAGAGGCTCTCAGTGAATCTGGGTGCTGGATTCTTTCACTGCGGCTGTCTTTTGAAGGTGCCTTTGATGCTTTCACTAAACTTCGTCAAGTACAATCACCTCTCTTGGCTTGGGTTCTGTATTTAAAAGCATTGTAATGATAATTTCTGGATGCGCTCCAATATGAAGTTAATAATAAGGGCTTGGAAATAACAGAGCCACCACTGTGCTGGCTTTAGAAATGGCCTGGAGTGTAACTTGACCCTGTACTGTGGTGTCTGCCCAAGTGTGAGAGAGACACATGGCACTGGGTTTTCATATACTACTTTGGTCTTGGCCTGGGTTGGACCTGCTTTAGATCTGGGATCGTATTGGTTTAGTCCTGGTTTGGACCTAGTTCAATCCCAGTGAAATGCTTGACAACTGCGCTTTCAGTTTATGTCCATAAATCTGGGTTAGTGTCCAGTTTGGTTGAGATCTGAGACACTTTTGTCCACTTTTAGTTAGGTTAGTTATTTGGGTTTGTGCTAGTGTCTTGTCATGGTTTAGCCTTTTTTGAAGCTACCGTTTAAGTTCAAGTTTAGGTAGAAATTATCAAAATATTTCAAGATAAGCAAAGTTTGAATATTGAGTATATAATATCAAAATGCTACAACAAGAGCTGATTCATTTTGTTATAAACTTCCAAATAAGAGTGTGAAGTGATATTACTGCACTTTATGTGATACTTCAACTACACTACTACTACTTCAACCTCAGCCTCAACTAATGCATTCAACAATGTGTTTTGCACATTTCTGGTGGATTAATCAGGATACAAAATATTTTTTTCAATATCACCCACCATTAGGTTTAGGACTTGTTTTATCGTTATTTAGCCTGGGTTAGTCTTGGCTTTAATTCAAGCTTAAGTTCTGTATAGTTTCGATTAGGTTTAAACCTGGTATAGTTTGAGCTGAATCTTTGTTCAGTCCTGGTTCAGTCACTGCGCTTGAACTGGTTTAGCCTTCCTCCCCGTCACTTTAGTTTAACATCTTCTTTATTTGCATCAGTAAAAAGTCAAAGGTTGTGTAAAATGGCGTCGGCGGCTGAGGTAAATGGACGCTGGGACGTGCATAAAAAGCCATGTTAACTGGTCTGACTCTGTGTGTGACTGGCGAGCCCTATACCACAGCGAGGAAACGATTAAAAATTTAATAGAGCTGAGTGACACAGAAACCTACAAGGGCGTGCCTGCCAAACACACTCTCATTCTTCAGCTGTCAGCACTTTTCCTCCCTTCATACACCAGCCACAGCCAGAGTGGCGAGGGGCTACTGAACTAGCGCAAAGGAAAAGCGAAAATATTCTGCTAATTATTCCCCACTATGGGTAAAATGGTCTTTAATAGATTCTATAGTGTATTATAGTCAATTAGTCAAATATATCTGCTTCTACACTTAAGCAAGTCAGTGAGCACTAAAGCAGTCTTCCACTGATCAGCTCTTATTCATGGTTTCTGTGCCATTTTTAGGACTTTTTCCCATTAAAATATGTAATATTGTGTTTAAAATTATCACTCTGAAACCCATGAGTTTGAAGAAGCGTCCAAAAAATCCAACCATCCTATGTTATGTTATAATGATAGTCTTGTTGCAGAATGTTTTATTAGCACTGAGACAATTTTGTGTGAAAAACAAGAAAAACTCAACAAGGAATGCATTTTTTGTTATAAAAAAAGAAAACTAAAATATTAGGTTTGCTTGCCATTATTTCTAAAAATGAATATCCTTTCCATTTCAAAATTAATATAACTATTTGGGTTTCAGCATTCAGCATTTCCGTGAATAATACATGGATGTAGGTCACAACTCAACCCATTTAGTCTTTCGAGAGCTGGAGGCTGTATCCACTGCTTTGGGTCGCAGACGGGCAACATGCTGGACTTTTGTTTGTTGTAAGTCCAATATTTATAACAATTCATATTTATTCATAACCATGGCAATTTTAAATTCAGTATTTTATCCACCCATGTATACATTATTTTTCATTTGATCTTTTTCCATACATTTTCCATCCTAAACAAACAGTGCTGTATACTAACTAGCGGCATCTAAAGGGTTAAGATATCAAGTCTGCAGCATAACAAAAGATGAAATCTCTATGGGAGGTATCAGTGCCAGAGTCAGCAGAGCAGCCCAGGCCTCTGCAACGATGATAACCCCATTCTGGAAAACCTATAAGCTGAGCATCTAATTTCAGATGGACAGGCCAGGCTCCGAACGCTGGGAAAGACATCCAACTCAACATATCTTTGACTCTCCGGAGTGCATTCATGGCTTCGCTGTGCTCTGAATTCGGTATTTTCACGGCTTAGCGGCACTGCTATTCCCACGCAAATGTGATTCACAAACAAAATGGAGCCTCCTGACACCCGAAGACTCAAAAGACGGACTGGTTTTCTGGTCTCTCAAAAAACAACTTAATGCTCATTGCTGTGCGGTGAGTGGGGAGCTTGGAGATGGTGACACATACCCAAACAACACCAAGCCATTGAATCATAAGTGTTTACACAGCCACAACTCGGCACCATCTGCAAGGCCCTCTCTCTCTGATCTTCAAAACGGCTCCAGGGACACCACAGACTCATCTAATCAGTAAATCAATGGTGGGAAGTCTGCTGTCTGCCATATAGTCTTTTTACATTGAGTGCTAAAGGTCAGTACAGCTCGGTTTGTGGCACACTTCCTTCACAACTGAATGAAGTAGTAGTAGTAGCAGTAGTAGTAGTAGTGATAGTAGTAACAGTAGTGATAGTAGTAGTGATAGTAGTGGTAGTAGTAGTACTAGTAGTCATAGTAGTCGTAGCCTAATTCATTGAATTATTGAACTATTTTAAGTTCATCCACTCACTTCTACATTCACTCAAAGTCCTTATGCTCCACTAAAATGTTTTGAAGTGTAGGTCTATTGATAGTTTCTATTGATAGTTCTTCAAAATTATTAAATATTAATGCATTTATGAATTATATGTACATATATTACTCAATATTGTGATTTAAGTGCTTCTTTCATTTCTAAAATTTTTGGGACCCCTTTAGACCCCTGCTTATCCTAGTCCTATCCCAGCCAATCTACCTGACCTTCAAAATGTCTTGTGTGAACACTTCAACTCTAATCAGTAAATCAACTGCAAACTTAACTGTGTCATATCTATCTTTACACTCTTATCTTCATTTGTGAGAGCAGCCTTCGCCCTCTCCTTTGACCCCGTGGCCTGAACTAGCCGTCACCTCCCTCACCTTACAAGGCAGATGCGGGATGAAAAAAGGCAATGAACTTCTGACCTGTCATTCAGAACAGCGGAGGAAGCATTTCAGCTACGGGGGCAAGCAGAGTCCACCAACCTCCCTGTCTCTCAACGTCGCGCCCCACCATCCAATAAACCCCCACTAAAGAGCTCCGGCTTCCCCTTTTTATGGCTGCCAGATGGCGGGGTAGGCCTCTGGACTTGCCTCTCTGGTCTAGTAAAAACCAGTTGACCTCAGCAAACATAAAAACTGCTATTTATGAAAAGGGTCCTGGAACAAAACGCGCAAACATCCTGCCACCAAGACAATCAAAGTCAATCTCATCTCCCAAAGAGCACTTTTACAAGACGGAAACGAGAGGGGAAACAGCAGTGTGGACAGAGAGGTCATATTATTACCTACACCTGTTGTAATGAGTCTAAATGTAGGTAGCTAATTATTAAATGCTATGTTTAAGAGAGCGCCTGCCTATGTTCAAATTGAACATCGGAATGGAGAAAAAAAGTGAATGACGTGACATTGAACATGGCAGATTGACAGACACTTGTCTATCTCTATGGTGACTACACTAAGAAAAACAATTTAGTACTGTTCTATGGGAGTGGCAGTGCAAAAAAATCACATCAACGGTTGCTGTGGTAACCCCTGACAAAAAAGTTTGCAAATTTTCTTTCTTCTTGTGTTTAGCTATAACTTCAGTTTGTCATATTCAATGTATCTTGATGCTTAACTTGTGCTTTACAACAGGTGTACCTAATATTGTGCGTATATCTCTCCACTGCAGACCCTGTGAAGCAGCTACACCCTGGTACATTACTGTTTAATAGGGGAGGATTTGGGGCTCTCATTTGCGTGCTTTGGGTCTGAGCGCAGGACTTTGGCAGAGCCTGCACTTCTCCTGAGAAACAGAGAAGCAAAAACAAACATGGCCGTCTGTCCCTGGTCCCACCACAGTCTGCGGTTCACTACACTGTCCCAGCTCCGACTGCACCCAAAACAGAGTCCACTCTGGGTACACTTTGTGTTCACTATGTCTTGGGATATCAAATTGTTTATGTCTCAAAAGAGCCACTGTTTTTACTTATATTCACTTTAATGTACAATGTCCCTTTTCACATAAGTAAATAAACACTAAATATCTTTTGTTTTGTTTTGTCTGACTCATGCTCCATCTTCAACAAATGACTCCAGTGCAACCAAAATAACTTTACCTTTTGCCTATATGGTTAATTTTGTATTACTTAAAGTTAAAAGTAATTGTACTTTGATAGAAAAGCATATTTGACTCACAGTACATAAAGATTACTACACACGTTCTCAAAATTAACATTAACATCCTGAAATCTTTAACTGTGTCTTGCTGATTTATTTATTAATATGACCAATATGACCGCTGTATTGATTCTACTACACCTTTTTGCTGCTTAAACCCTTCTCCTCACCACAGATTAATAGATCTTTGGCTCATTTAGAAAACACAGCTAGCACTAGCTAACTTCTCTGTCACGTGTGTAGGAGTTGTGCCCTTTGGGGTCCTGCTGCACGTGGAGTCTTGTGGGAACCGTGGGTTAAATGCACATAGTCTGCCTCATTATAAAAGAGCAGTCCAATCAATGGTCTCCTTTTACTGCAAATCAATTCAAGCGATTATATGCTCGCCCAATAACAATAATTTCTACCACCTCTATATACTCAAACCCCCCTTTTCCTTTTTCCTTTCCTTTATTTGTTCTTTCAGCCCAGGATCTTGCCATTTATGTCCTGCAATTCAACCTGACCCCTAGCTAACCCCTGGTGTGGCTGTCTAAGTCATTAGGTAGCAGGGACTAGCGGGTTATTAGCGTGATAAAAGTTTACTGTCCCTCCAGCCGATCCGTTCTGCCACTGCCATCGCTGCTGCTGTTTAATGCCTGTGTGGAGTGTACAGGCCGTGGGGGCATGTGGTGATTAGGCCGTCGCACTAACAATACTAACACTGTTCACATAATAAAGAGTTAGAGTGTTTATCCAGACTTAGTAACAAGTAGTAATGGCCACCGGAGCTGATGTGGGAATAAATTAAATGTATGGTGGCCCCCAGATGGACAAGTTACAGCTACAAATTACAGCAATAAATAGGAAATAAGTAAAAAAATTGCCGCTGTAATAGTAATTGCACATTTTGTCATGATATACAATGTTGAGTTTACATTTAACTGCTGTTACCTGCAATAAATTTAGCTGGTGCCATATCTGTTTTTATGTTTGGCTTTTAGTCACCTTATTTTCAACAAATTGGGGTCAAAGGATAAAACAATAGTTATTAGTTTCTATATCTACTTTCCTTACACGTCTGTCAAACTTCATTTTTATCAAATTCAGTAGCCTAATAGCTAAAAATGCTTTAAAAACTAAGATATTGCCATGCATTTTTGTTTTTATTAAGCCTTGCAAGTTTTGCCAATTACAAAGCGTCTCTTGCCTAAGCCCAGAACTACCAGAACTAGCATCTGCAGCTAATAGTCTATAGTAGGAAGTGCACCAAAGCGAAGCCACATCCAAGTACTGTACTCCAGATGATGATGAATCAAAAGTGGAGCGTCCCCTTTGTGGAAATATGTAGACGATGAGAGGGGCGCGCTAAAAGAGTGGGTTGGCGGGTGGGGAGTTGGCGGGTGGTAGTAGCGGTAGTGCTAGCGGTTGTCTGTGTAATGTTTTCTCCTGTGCAGCATAAGTTGTGGGCAGCCAGAGCTAAGTTGCAGCATCAGCACTTCTGCAGATATTCTCTAGTTTCAAGCCAAGAGACGGAGAGAGAGACAGAGAGCGAGAGAACAAAGAGCTGGAGCTTTACTGCAGAGGTAATGAGGACATAGAGAGTGGTGCCCTCAATAACGAGTTGCTGCAGTCTGCTATGATAGAGTTGGACAGTGAAAATCCATGCAGCTGTCCCCTATATAGTCTTGCATAGTGTCTGTATGTATGTTCCAGGCACATGCGGACAGTACACCAGAGCACCCGCCCCTTTTAGCACTGCAGACCGGTCTACCACAAAATGGAAACCACAGTGTCACTGGAATTTGCTTGGAGACACTTTGGGAGACTGTAAAAAGCTAAACGAAAAGTTTGTATGGATGGATAAATTATATAATGCGGTGCAATGTTTTGGGAAGCTATAGACAGTCACTGTTTGTTTTGTTTTTTCTTTTTCGTAAAGAAGAGGAAAACTGCATTAACAAAATTTTAATCCAGTCAAAATATGTGACAAGCTCAGTTTTTTGGACCAGGTCCAAATTAATAGACGGTTGTTTGACGAAGACCACACAAAACTTAAAGCCACAGTATATAACTTTTTAGCTAAAAATGCCTAAATAAAAGCTGTTTTTTTCTACTTGGTTGTGTTTATTGTACTGAAAAACATGCAGCCTTACTGTGACGGGCTTGCATCTCCACACACCTGACTCTTACTTCGCCTGGAGGAGGCCCTCATGGACACGCCATTGAAATGTTGTTCCTTGGTGATGATTTTTCACAGTATGGCATAAAACCTTTCTCTATGGAGAATTTTCCGAAGTATGGTTTTAAGTATGCAGGTGATGTGCCACCTCGAGAAAGTTACATACTGTACCGTTAAGCAAAATAAAAATGCAAATCACTGCGTACAAGGAGGCAGATGATTTGAACAAGGGAAAGATAATTAACATAGCATTTCATGGTAAGATACAAAAGTCAATGCTGTGAAAGAACCAATAATAAAAAACGACTTTTCCAGAGTCCAATAGGGAAAAAATTGTTCTATTGACATAAATATTGGCAATGCGTTTTAGCGTGTACTTAACTGCCCACTGTCCCAGATTCATGTTGTTAAAGACTAACACCAACAATGTATAATTTAATTAAGGAATAAACAGCAATAACTATAACTCATTAAACTTGGAAAAATATTGTAGATTTAGTTTGATGTGTTATTTTTCAAAGTGATGAATTGGTCTTCATGTTCTTTTTCCTTGAAACATAAGCAGGCAGTTCTGTGAGTTGTTAAAGAGGAACAATATTACAACTTTAACCACTTAAGCCATCCAAAATGTGCTCATGTCTAATAAAACTCAAGTGGGACCTTTGAGTGGAAATGCCCATATAAAGTATTGGAAATATTTATGTATTCAAACTAATAATAATTCATTGTCAGGATACCAAGTGTTGTGTGTCAGATGGCAGTGCTGACTTTTTGCCGATGACACAAGCTAAAGTTTTGCCGAGAACAGAACGGTGTGCGTGGTTGGTGCGAGGCGTTTGGAAAGACTTGCACATAATTGAGGAAATCCACATTATTATTGCAAATGGAGAATCCCAGTTTAATTTGAAGACACACCCTTTTTATCCACAACATGTGCCAGAGTCTACCACTTCAACTAACGCGATTACGAGGGGCAGAGCGAGAAGAGTGAAGGAGTGCAAAAATAAACTTGGAAAGACAGAAAGGAAAAAACACATCTTTCGAGAGTTGGTTTTCATTACGCACTTGTGTAAGGCCAAACAATGCTAGCGCCTTTTTGCAATTTCAGAGTGCTGTAAATTCAGGCCTGGTTTTGCAAGATGTCTAGTTCTAAAACAGAGAATACACAAAATCGAATTAGAACAGTTGTTATCTTGTAGAACAGCACGGAACATGAATAAAAACGGTAAGGTACAACTGTAGTAAAAACAAGTTTAAAAAAAAATCTACAATAGGATTTACAACAGAATGTATGTTTTAGTGCTGGGCATTGCTATCCGTGGGTATCAGAATGAAGAAATGCTAGGACCGTTGTCAAAGCAATTAACAGTTCAAAACAAAATATATCTTTTGAACGTCCAACCGTTCTCAAGATGACGCCAAGTAAGCTTAAACTCATGAACAGGAGTTACTGAACCTTAAAATTAAAAGCGTTTTCAAAAGTACATGAATACATTTTGTGAATACATTTTGTTGGCCACTATCCAGCAGATGCAAGGAATTGATGCAATGCGTGTTTACCGTATATTACTGAAATTGTCTGCTTAAATCAAAATCAAACGTAAAACGCTAACATGCATTTCAAACCTTCAGGAACAATAAGCCAATATCTCAAATTCCACTGTTTTTGAATGACGCCATGACATACACATCTGGGTAAAACATCCAAAACTACTTTAATTTTGACATATGACGTTTTTAACGTTCACTTGGCAAGAATTAACTGTATTAAAAAAAATGTTGTGTATGTGTTTGGGAGTCTGTCCATGCCAGCCCCACCCCATTACAGACCCAAACCCTCTGCTTCATATGTTTCCACTTAGGGATCGGGTGGAAATGACCTCAACGCAGTAAAAAGATGACAGGGGTGCGAGCGCTGTTCTCCAGATGTTGAGCGAGAAGCAAAAGTGGGAGAGAGGAGGGAAAAGCATTGGCCTGAAGAATTTACTGCTAACCCCGGAGGAGGCTTGTGATTGAGGGTTCGAGAGGATCCTGGTCTTTCTCAGTGGCACGTCCAGCCGTCCATACTGAAAAACACCATAGACCCGCGCGCAACAAGCTAACATGCTGCTTAGCGTAGTGTCAAATTCACTCAGGAAATTTGGCGCAGAAATAAAACTGGGGTCACCTATGAAGCAATACATTCTTAAAAACAGAGCTGCATGGTGTGATGAAATACTGTAATGAAATATGAGATGGTGAATTTGCTCAAAGAAAACACGGCATGTGATGTTTCATTCCACATAGTAAAAGCTAGCATCCATTGTATTGCTGTTTAATTCAGTGGGGATGCTACATTGCTGCTTTTGGCTATTGGCCAAGACTGTGTTAAAGGCTGCTAATAATAGAGGGAAGATTTCAATTGTACAGCTGTACACTTGAGTTAGAAATTTATCTCAACCCGTCGGTTTTTGGGATCTACATTTTCCCAAAAGATTTTATTGCATCAAATACACATATGATTTTGCGCCTTTGTATAGGCCCCTTGGTTTCAGCCCACGAGTTTAGAATAATACATTTGATTTTTTTGATGGGACGTTAGTCTTGGGACTTCTAAGAAAAGACATTACTGTAGTATTTCTACATCCTGAACCTTTGGCAAAATCCAGCTACTGTAATCATCATCGCAATGCTAAGAAAGAAGCTGCAATGCCTTATTTGTTATGATGCAGTGATTGATCCTTTTTAGAGTTTTTAATCAACCCCTATTTTAAATAAAACTAAACCATTCACAAAACATCTCATGCCCATAAGTAGCACCTTGCACAAAAGAAGTGCAGTTGCAATGCAACATTTGTACATATTTTGTGCAGCCCATACATCGAAGATCTCCAAGCTGAATTCTTGTCTGCAGAATCTTCATAGAAAAAGGCGATCTCAGTACGACACAGAATGCCCCCTGTCATTCCACTGCACCTGCCATGCACACAAAGCCACTTCCTCCAAATGTGTCCCTCATGCAGCCCAGCCGGCACAGCCACAACAAAGAGCCAAAAATGAGAGTGCTGCGTTGATGATAGAGCGGCTAATCTCTGTGGAGCTGCTCTTTATCCCGGGACGGCTGTGTACAGTGGGGTCCCTGAAAGCCCTGAATTAAATATGGACATGCAGCGATGAGCATCTTTGTGAAGATGAGTGCACCTACAATGGGCTCGCGATTACCTCTGGAATAATTCATACATTCCACATGGGACAGATGCAACCGGGACAGTGCATGACCCATTGACTGTCTTAAAGGAGCGGGTCTGGTGTCAGGTCCCTACAGAGAAAAGACAATCGAAGCGTTTTAGATTTTGCGTGTGTCACTGTCGGTTTGTGCGGCACTGAGGAGGAGAACGTTAAAGGCCTAAATTGAATTTGGAGCAGATTTATATTTGAGATTGCTTTCTTTACTTCA
>KN484307.1:41354-63155 GCA_000787095.1 Periophthalmodon schlosseri | reverse complement strand
TTATATACAAAAAAAAAAAAAAAAAAAGAGGGGGGGGGGGGGGGGGGGGGGGGAGGGTCAATTCTAAAACTGCATTGGCTATAAATGAGAGATTGCATTCAGGCCAAGACTTTTTCTTACTGAGCAGGGGATTGATATTATTAAAGGTGCACAATGTAGCTTTTTTGCTGGCGGACATGCTACTTGCTTGTCTCTATGGAGATGTTATTGCTTTGCCTGGAATGTTCCAGTGGCAATAAACTTAAACCTAACACTGTGCAGATGCCGAATATTTCAAGTTGTGTTGGGACCACATGCATTTTTCTTTGGAGATTCTGTTCCATTGTGAGATGATGCTTTACATTGCCTCATGAGTCTAGAACTGTGCTCTCAAACAGTATTTTTGTTGCATGTTGCTACTGTGCCCTGTTTGTTAATTGAACACTAGAGTCTGTTTGTTTGCATTCAAATGTACAGTACACCTATAACAATTCAGCCTATTGAAAATCTTACTAGAATGACAGGCATTAAGCTATTTTTTTGTATAGAAAAGAAAAAACAATTTTGAATGGACATCCAGGTTAGGACAGATGGCCCGGTCACATTACCATCTTTCTCTACACACATTTGACAAATACAAGGTTATGAGTGAATCAATTGTCCCTAAAATATGTATTTGTTTACTGCTATGGACAGATTCTCCACACAAGCTGTCATGTAAGTGTCATAAGGCTATGCGTCACTGCTCATCTAAGGCCCAACCGCACAGAGGTCAAGACCTTGGAGTAAAACTTTGTGGAAGATTAGGGTTTTGGGTGGCTAAGAAGGTGCGATTACACCATTGTTAAAGATAATCTTCAAAGCAGCTTGCTGTTTTTTAAGATGTGCAAGCTGAAATCTTCACCTGACAGCCACCATACAACACCGAAGACACAAGAGGACTTATAATAGTCTGCTCATTATCGGATAAATGGAGGGCCTGCTCTATTTCAAGCTATGGCTGTCTCTGTCTGCACTTGTTGACTGGCTGCAAATAACGGCAGATGCTCCACAACGCTACCAGGGAAGCGGATAGAAGGATTCACCTTTGTCAATATAAGACACCTGCATAAAGGGCCAAGGGGACACAATGGTATGGAAAATGCATAAATTTACTATGGTCCATCAGGACAAGTATCTTCAAATGTGCAGACAGTTCTGGAGATACAGCAAGAGCAGCATGAAGAGCAGGGTGGGGCAGGGAGCAAACCCACCACTCTGTGCTGTGGCGGGCTATGTTCAAGATACTATTTCATCCTCTAACATGAATTTTCCCTTGATTAGAAAACCATTGCGTTTTCATAGCCTCACTAGATTTTTGTGATTATGTGGTGTTCGTTTGTATTCTTGGTCAAAAGTTAGACCCTAATTCTTGGTTGTTTGTAGACCTAAATGTGAACAAAAACATTTTTACATGGAGGTCTTACAGTAGCTTGATAGCACATGTTAAATTTCTCCCATTTGTGTGACTCTATTTCCCTATCTAATATTTGCCAAAATGAGAACAAAGAGACACACTGCTTGTTTTAACACATAGGCAAGTTGAAGTGGACACATCTATTGTTCGATTACGTACGATTCTTTACATGCGCAATTTAGCTTTGTCGGACTTACAACTGAACTAAAATACTGTTAATGCTAGAATTTTTAGCAGATCTGTCCAATTAAACAATTTGAAATCAAACTATATGACAACAATTTCTCAATTTCCAACAGCAAACTTTTGAATTAGGCTAAATAATCTATACCGTAGCAAAGCCCAGGGGGGACAGGGCCCCTAACCTGCCCAGATGATGCTGTGTGCAGCATGCATAGAGTGGCCATGACAGTTCCTGGAGTGACTGTAACTCTGAATAAATAACTTGCTGCAATAGACAGTGTGCGAGGACAGCTGTGTTGAATCCATTTGATACGGGTGCCTCACTGACAATGCTGCATTGCTCTGTCTCCGCAAGGAACCATGTCGAGAGAGCCCTCTGAGAGCACAAGAGGGGACTGGGCTATTTTTTTCAATAAGAATAATTGTTCGGCTACAACCCAAAGCTATGACCCTTGCACACTAAAAAAACAGAGAAGCTGAAACTGATAACTGGAAAGTGTGATATTTTCTATCAAAGAAATTGTGTTTTTAAATGTATTTTATAAACAACTCCATCTCTGTGCTCAGTTCAATTTTTCGACAGTTTTGCAATAAGATTTTGAACCCTATTCTTTTAAATGCACGGAATAGACTGAAATGTTCTAAATGGATTTTGTGTTGCTTGCATGTATAAATGTAAAAGTCCCATTCCAGATCAGATCAGAGCAGGAGCAGCACATAATAGCAATATTATTGTCACAAAAATAGGAGCAAAATGTGCACCCCACTCTAGTATAAAAAGATGATAGACGGTAGGTATTAGGTCATCTTGACAAAATATCTACAGCCTCATGTGAGTTCAAATTGTGTTGGCAAATTGCATCCACTCCAGATGGGGCCCAGAATGAAAAAAATACAGATTTATTTTCAATTATAGAGTTTATTTTTTAATTCAAGAAAGAGCTATTAAATGTACAAACTGTTCTTGAGCACAGATTTTCATTATCACACAGAATACGAGAGAAAAATCAGAAACAAAAAAATACTTAAAGAAATTCACATACGCTACGTTGTCTGAATTTTTATAGTTCACCAGGTTGAAAGTGTATTGTGCTGTACTAGACTACACTACAGTGGAATAAAAACGGTTGTTGTGCATTTGATGCTCAGTACAAACAATTAAATATTTAGTTCGGATGCCAAAGCAATTTTACTATTAGTCTTGATTCATTTGAGTTATGCCTTTAATGTATAGGTTGATTAGCAACGCACAATAGTGATGTCTGTTTGCATTGCGTCTGGAGAGTGATGTGTGAATTGCATTGTATAATAAAAATACATATAAATCAATGGTTAAATTTCCATTTCAAAAGTATACTATTTTACTTGCTGTTTAAGCTAGACTAGCATTTTATTCTGCTAAAACCACTCCCAAAAAATGATGGCTACTTCTTGTACCTAAAGATTTTTTTCCCCAAATTCCAGATCATTAAACGCGCTGCTACAAAATAATAAATTGTCAGTCAATGTTCATATTTGAAAAGCCTTCAATAGATCAAAGCCCAATAGTCAAAATAGATACATTTACAGGAAATTTCTATTGCAAAGCGACATTTTCCAGACTAAAAAACACACAAAATTCAAAGTTATTTCTATATTCCCGATCACAACATGTATTATTGTCTGTGGAAGGCCTGTTACCAGTGTTCTTCATGTGTTTAAATGAGCCTGAGCCCTGGCAGCCCTGGCAGAAGAGTGGAGTGTGTGGTGTATGTAGGCCAGTCTGTGTGCTCACAGTGGAGGTGGAGATCTAAGTATACTGCATCGTGACTGGGGAGTGCTCTAGGACATCTCAGTGGAGGAGAGCTTCTCTGTGCCAGCGCATACTGTACCATCACTAACTATGGGCTAGAAAGGGCTTGCCAAAAAGTGGAATAATAGCAGTGGGCAAGATGTGAAGAGAGTTACAAATGACAGAGAAGTGGTGGAGTTGAGTGGTGTGCAAAAATGTTCAGAAAATGATATATGCCAGACTAAAATGAGGCTAAATTAGGACTAACCCTAAAGCAAGGGATTAACACAGAAAAATGCATAGCTAATTAAGGATGAGACTGGAACTATAACATGGTTGAAGGCAGATTTCACCAGGACTAAAGCGAGACTAAACTAAGACTAATTTGGACAAAACAGGGCTAAACTAATAGAAAATCAGACCAAATCCATGACAAGATCTGACCTAGTTAGAACTAAAACTAGACCAAGAGTTGTGAACAGAATTTCATATTGTATAGTTATAGTTATAGCAAATCAATCATTTACTCTATCATACCAGTTTATGGTATGATAGCCATCAGAAAATACTGGAATAAAGTGGACTAAAACTGGAAATATTCGGCCAAGACTCCGCACAGCCAGTTCCTACAGTGAGAAGCCTGTGCGTACCACAACTAGTTCTTGTACCACAGTTTGAGAACCACTCCTCTCGCCACAACATGTAGCTCAGAGACTATGGCCACCAGTGAATAGATAAGGAGTGCATGAGAGCCCCATACAAATGTGTGTGTCAAGCCTGTCTGTTCTGGCGTTTTCTTTGAGCCCACCAAGAGTTCTGATTTAGCACAGGAAGAAGAGCTCTGCTTAGCAACCACCGCGGCCCTCCAATCACAGCCTGGAGTTTCGGCGCACACTCCGACCGGCTTTTTCAGCGTGGCCTCCAAATGTTTAGGTACCTGCCCACGCTACCCCAAACATCTTGAAAAAACATCGACAAAAGACGCCCAAAGCTCTCAGCGGTTAAAATCTACTGCCCAGACAAGGCGGAAAGTTGGACAATTGTCTAGTTCATGGATAAATGCTCTATCCAGCGAGCCGGAAAATTATATCTCGTAATGTTGCTGATTCGACTCAAAGTAATAATCTGTTCATTTGGTGAATGAAGTTTTTCAGCCATAACTCAAAAAATCCTTAAATCCCTACCTAACCCGTGGTCTATATCCACATACTTTTCTAAAAAAATGAAGGGAAATACGAAATAAGAAAATCTAAATTCTTAAAATCATCCTTATAACATTTACAGTTTCTTTACCTATCAAAAATATTTGTATTTATTTCATTTCCAATTGTTGCGGCACTTGCCCACGCATCTGCTAAATAAAAGACAGACAAAAAGTCAATTCTGCGTTTGAAGCTTGTCTTTTCTTCACCGTCTCATGAACTCGGGCAGTGAATTCAAAAAAGTTAATCTAAACCGTGCTAATCCTAAAATAAATTATGCATATCCCAAAGAGCAAGCCAGCCACATAAATCCGTAAAACATTTCTTCTTTTTACGCTACAGCCACTCGGCAACCTCTTTTTCACACGTATAACTGATACTGATAACTGAAGACTGTGATCTACGAGACTTTAAAAAACGTAACAGATAAAGTCAATTATTCTGTATAAACTTTATTAGAAGTTACCTAAAATTCCTAATAGTTGATAGATAGTTGAAATTATATTGGAGACAAAAAGCAATACAGAAGATTTAACTACTGCAAGTTTAAAGTCAGTTTAGAGTTATGGTTTGATTGTTTAATGCCAATTTTTAGATTAGATAGTTGTTTTTAGTTACTATTTTGTCATTTTTACTGCGTTCTGTCTTGATGTGTACACTGATGTCTTGGTACGTTAGCCCTATAGGTGTAGTTTAAGCTGTGACGCTACTTGGAATGTTGCATATTTCTAATGGTGGTGCGAGAAGTTCGACCATGGCTGGACTACACCCCTTTCTTCTCATTTCAACTAATCATTTTTACAAGCATCTATAATTGCGGTATGCAATTCATCATAACAGGAGGTGACGGACATGTTTTGGACCCGAATTTAGTCTGAAAACGCGTGTTTGGCGTTAGCGGCTTTAGCGTGTTAGCTAGTGCCCCTGATCGCTCCGGAGGTGGTCGTGGGCGGACTGGAGGCGAGAGCAGCATGCCGGTCTGTCATATGGCACCAGCAGGGCACTGTATGCTGTGGCTGGAGCACCATTAGCACCAGAGCCAATGTGGTCTAACAGTTCGGCTGCAAAGAACCGCCAGGCAGAGGAGAGACAGACTTTAAAATTATCTCATGCTGTAAAAAAAATGACGCTCGAAAGTGGGGCTGAAATATTTTGTGAAAATATCTTCTGACAGTCATTGCTATTACAATTCAATTAGCGATTTATGTTTTAATAGTAGGCGTCTGTTCAAAGTTCACAACATGCCCGGGAGCGTTAACATTTCAGAGAAGACTAAAATCAGAATTGCTTAACTAATCAAATTGCGATTTTGATTTGATTGCAAAATACCTTGCAGTCCTGTTAGAAAGACATTCAAATGACTAATAAAACTGTTAAATCTACGGGTACTAACAGGTACACTTGAATTTTATTAACCCACTAATAGTGAAAAGTCTGTAGAGCTATCCTACTGTACCATACTGAAGAAAGAGAGACAAGACAAAAGAAAACAACTGTTGAACAATGATTAAAAATTGCACCGATTAATAATAATAATACTAAAATTCTAAAGTTGACAAGTTTGAGCAATATGTTTGGTATTGTCAAATGGCAGTCATTAATATATGTAATTAAAAGCTTAAACTAGAAGCTGCAGTACAATACGAGGGCACATTCAATCTAACTATTCAACATGATATATTTGGTTAAATTTACATTATAAAATCGCGATAGTCTTAAATTAGACTTTGAATGTCTTATTTTTCATAGTGAGAGTCAGCCATCTTTGAGAGTAGCTTAGCGTATTTTTGACAGATAAATTACTACAGCGTTCTTGTTTTGTTTTTCTATGGAGGTCTCACCAGAAGCACTGTTGGCATGATTGCATTGTTCATATAATACATTTCCCCCTAAGATATCTTATTCATGCTCTAATTAGAAAATTCCAGAGGGACTGGTTATAAATTGTGAGGAGGCCCTTTGAATGGGCTTTGAAATCTTTGAGATGTACAGTGGTACACAGTGTTGCACAATAGTTTTAGTCTTGGACGTACTTTTTTATAGGACGTAGTAGTAGTATAGAGTATAGCGTAATTAAGCAACTGTTTTGAAGAATTATAAATCGTCTAACTACATTTGAATAACTTAAAGTACAGACTTGTACCTACTTAGGCGTCAGACTGGTTGTGTGACTCTATTTTAGATCTTCTTGTTTGGTGGTAAATGCTATTTCTATAAAGCAGCACACCATTATCTCACAGAACTTTAGGCTATTGTTTGCTTCCTTTTTGTCCAAAGTATTTATTACACTGTAAATTCTACCCTACTATACTATTCAGTACCGTACAGGGCTAGATAATATGGAGCTCAAAGAAATAATGTTGTTTTTTTTTTTCTCAAATTGATTGCTCTTTTTTTAAATGTATTTTGTCTTGTTGAAAATAAATACATTATTTCGCTTTTAATAATAAGGTTCATGAACATAGACATGAGAGACACTCTTATTATTCTTACTTAGTATCCTCCAAACAACACACTTTTTGAAATTATGACCTGCAAACAATTCAAACACGATTAGACTCAAATTGTCTTCATTGCACAGCCGTAGAACTGTATTTGCGTCCTATTTTTACAGTTGGTACAGACACAGACTGTTTTTCTACGGTCTCTTTACATTCTTGTGTAGGATTACGGCGCTGCTGCAGCTTATGGCCTCTCTGCCCACAGCGGATACAGACTCCAGGATTTCCTGTATGCAGTGACTGCATGTGAACCAGATGGGCCTGACTCTTAATCACAGAGACCCAAATGAGGAGGTGATCGAGGAGGAACTGATGATGATTGTGGAATAGCACTAACCCAATACAAGGCATCTGCTGCTACACAAGCCAACCCAGCAACAGCCGACCTGCCCCGACCACAACGCCAGAGCGCTCATCACCTCCCATCAGCTCCCATAATGTGCCTTATCACTTATGACTTATACAAGACCAAAATCACACCACGCTTTGTCACCCAGGGTTAGACAAAAATAGGAATAAATTACTGATAAAATGATGTATGAAGGAAATAAAATCTAGAAATTACAATGGATGGTGAATCAGATTTTCTCATCATACATAAAGGAAATGTTTTTGGTAATGCGGCTTCTGACTAATTTCCGAACACTTATAAAACCCATTCAAAATACATTTGTGTCTAATATCTTATCTTCTTATTTACGCATATCTACAGTTCACCCCGGGCGTCATTCGCATTATTAAGTATATAATAATTTTATAATTATAGCGTCCATACCACATGTGATATCATGTGGTATGAACGCTAACCTAAAATTTACAAACATGGTGAACATGGTGATTTTGAGATGTTTTTGAGAAGAAATAGTTTGACTTCCAAAAGGAAATGAGCAGTTTTGTTAAATGCAAAATTTTGTGAGTCCATACATTACATATAATACTACAGAATTTGTACATTGAATTGTCTACAATGATGTGCATACATATTTAAAATTCCTCACAATGAATTCATGAAGCATTATCTTTAATAGAAACATTAACTCTACACCATTAATTTGAACCACGTCCTTTGGTACATCCACAATGATATTATCTCATTATGTCTGTCTATAAAGTCTATTGAATTTAGGCCCAGCTCTGGCTCCATCAGACATGCAGACACCACTCCAGGCTCCAATCTGTCTTTGGGCCTACAACCAGGAAACCAATGACACGGCAAACTCACACACTCTGATATCGCGCCCCTGGATTGGCAGGAGGTTACGGACTTATTTCGGCAGCGCACAGTCCCAAAAAAGACAAAGAAACTTGCCGCACTTCACAGCCCCCTTCAAACAAAGGAGGCGGCAGGTCGCGAGCACCCATCACCCGCGACACAAACCCAGCTGACACCCTTTTAACACGGGGTCATCGCTATAAGGCCAGCGGACCCATGGGACATCCCGACAACCCCCTTTGCCTTGACACTATAAGCCAGACCCCTCCCACACTGGCTATAATTCGGACCTCGCTTTGTCCAGAGGTGGCTGCATCTTTTTGGGGGTGGTCAGTCAGGGGGGACTTGACTGCTGGGGTTAGGGGGCAGGGTTGACCAATGGCTCTCCTGGGGGACGCAAGCCAATTTTGGGGAAAGGATTTGGAGAGGGGTATTAAATCAGCTAATAGCGTTTTGTGATTGAGTTCATTTGTCAGAAATAGCTTGATGATATTTAGGTTCCATATCATTAATGTTAATAGACAAGAATAGAATTGAATGTCAAGCTCTCCATGGGTTTCAGAATGGAGAAAAATTGCAGCCGTTCCTGTAGTAATTAACAATTTAAAACAAAATATGACATATTTTGAATGGGAAAAAGTCTACGCAATGTTGCATATAACAGGAAGCTAAGGCCATGAATACCAACAGGCTCATGGCAGTCAAATATTTGCACTACATTGTCTGCACTTCTATTGGCTGTGTAATCTAGTTCAAGTGTCATAATTATGTTATAGAGCATCTACACATCTCTGGAAAATTGTTATTTTAGCACAAAATAGGTCTACATAGTCAAAACAGTGTTACTTTTTCAATAGTGCTGTCCCAAATAATTGTTATGGTAAAAGAAACAGTAACCAACCAATGCTACAAGATATTTTACTGAGCATGAGAAAGATAAAAATGCATCCAGTTATGTGTCAAACTAAATATTTTGTGTGCATGTTATGCTGATGAGCTGGAATAAGTTTTACATAGCTCTGAAGCAATGTCATATTCGTGCAGTTTTGCTTTTTGCTCAGTCAAAATACAGTCAGTATGTAGGTCATGATGCTTTTGTGGATGGTGAAAGAGATAATCTATCAATCTGAAGAGTTAAAACTCGAAAACCCATCTGCAGTGAACGTAAAACCCAGCAAGTGTTGAATTGAACTCCTGTGTTCTGTGTAGACATGTGGGTGGGTTGGGCTAGTGTTGGCTGGATCAGTGCTGAGCAGACAGGCCCCGTGGTGCAGCCCGGAGAGGTGGCCCTGTCAGCTCCCGGGACGTCCCAGAGGTCAGCAGACAGATGGGGATGGAAATGAGCCGCCAGTGAGCTCATTTTAATCTGGCCCACGCAGCTGATGCAGTCATTACACTGGGCTGTTTACATGCAAACACGCTTGTATATCTGCCCCAAATATACGTGCACAGACAAGGGAGAGGGCAATATGGCACTGAGATGTCAGTTTTTATCGTAAATTGGTGTTTTTCTGCTTTGAACTTGCATAAAATTTACGATATTAGAATGGTAGACTGGTACTTGTATATTTTGTACTTACATTCAGTCAAAGTCTATTGTGGTCTAACACCTTATTGTTTGCATGGCTTTATTTAGTTTTACCATAATTTATATTTACTATTATTATTAATTGTTTTATGTCGCAACATATCAGCAAAGCACATTTCTTGTCTGTGAATTTTGTTCAAACATTCTGATTCTGACGGTATTAATGGTTGTAGCATGATTGCCTGTTATATTGTACTAATAATGTTCAGTGTACTGTATATTGTTTGATAATAACTGGATGATTATAGTCGCCTTTTGCGCGATGGTCAAGTTAAAATGCCCAGACATAGATTGTAGTTTGGGGGTAAATGCTTTTTTGGACTGTAATACAATACACACAATGGTTGACAATAATTATAAAGCTAATGAAACAATCTATGTCTTATAGCGAGTAATGGGGAGTGAATATAGGGCCAGCTCTCCACTTTAAAACACAGCTGCTTCTAAACATGTTTATTCTCGGTCCACTGCTGACATTTCCGCATACAAATTGTTATTATTAAGTACTGTATGAGGACACACAGGAGAGGGAACATTTGACATATTTTTGTGTTCAGTTGTAACTAAACACTTTCTGCTCTTGAGCACACAGTTGATTGGTCTGCTGCAGATTTGAGGCTAATTTCATAGAGTGAACAGAACAATGGGGACGAGAAATGGCATAAATTGGCTTCAGCTGAATGGCTTTAATAACCATCCCATTAAGAGGGTCCAGGCTGTCCTCCTGCGCCGTGTTCACTCAGTCAGATGATAGATCACACTGCTTTGCTGTTAATGCTAACAACTATTTGACTTTGGATTGGAAAGAAAAACATGCTTTTGCAAATGTACAATCGGCTTTCTTGGGTATTTTGTGCAACGGAAAAAGTAGTCTATGGGAATTTCCCTTACAAATTTGACATTTTAATGTAGGTAGCTTTTTATTTGTGATAGTTTGCATGTTTCAGTAAAGGATGCTCATACTTGCTGTTGGTCAAAGAAAAGCATAAAGTGCCCACATATAATTTCAGAATGAGGCTATGAACTTAAAAACTCTAACTCTAACTTGATAACCAAATCAAGGAATAGAGTGATAATGAATTGGGCCAAAACCCTAAACAAGCAATAGACAAAACAACCATGTCACTATGTAAAAAAAAAATACAATTACTCTGAATAACTAAAAAGCAAAAGCATTAAAAAGTAAATATTCCCAAGTTTCATTTGTGCACACACGACCAGAGACTGCTTCCATTTTAATCCAACCTCATTTCTGGTCTGTCTGTTATCTGTGTATATCCCTGCATACTTTTATCAGACAGCCATCTGGTGAGTGGTCAGTCGGGACAGCAGGGTGTGCAATTGGCCGCAGTGAAAAGAGGGAGGGCGGAGGCGAGGGTCAGTGTCTTTGGGTGAGGGTCAAAGGTCGCGGCCCGTTGACAATACGTGTCAAGGCCTGGCTCACAGACCACGCATCTTCTGAATGAGAGTCTGCAGTCTGCTTTCTTGCAATCTGCCCTGGCTGCACATTTGGGATAAAGCCCGGATGACCAAGCGCCTGGACGTGATGAGGAGCAGACACAATACTTCACAGAGCCACGTTCCCATGTTGAGACAAAATCCAGCTTTTGACCATTTTCCAACTTTAAACAACAAAAACTATAGCGCAAAGATGGAGAAAAGCGGCATCATCCCTAAAAATGGACCCAACCCCCACAGCAACATCCTGCACCTTATTGTTTAGCCCATATGAAATGCTTTTCCATCAAAAGTCACAATTTGATCAGTTTATAGTTCAGAGCTTACTTCATGTCGTTGGCATTTATCACGTGCAAGATCAAAATCATATCTTACAATTTTTTGTTTGCAAAATCTGAATTTGTTCCTATCAACATGTCACCTCAGTATCTTAACATATTCTTTTGTGCTCACATAGCTACTTCTTCTTGAAGCATTTGTGTATTCAGTACCTTACAATCTTTTTTTCTTGATAAACTAAAACTTTGAGTTTAAAGATATGTTTTACTTGTGCAGGAATAGCAATTGTCACAATTATTCCCCAGGAGTAATTCTATGTTGTCAAGTCATGTAGACCAATAGACAACCAATAGGAGCCCCCATAACTTGAAAACATCTTATTTTGTAAGTAAGCGTGTGATTAGCCAAAGCTTTTTTTTTTTTTTTTTACTAAATTGCAAATTGTTTTTCTTTACATATTCACTTCTTACAACAAGACTTGAGACTGACACCAGATTAAAAGAAATCGTTGCCAAATGAAATAATTCTCTTCCGCGTTATTAATTCAAGTAATTGAAAGTTCCCAAAGACACAATATATCAGTGACAAGCTGTCCATTATAATGCCTGTCGAAGCACATTTCTGCCCCTTCTGTCCAGTGCCATTGCGAGATAGGAGTCTAGACAGATGACAGTGCTGTCTCTTATTAACAACACACAGTGACATCATTGCCAGGCTGAGGCAAGCTGATAACATTGAGTTTTCATTTCAGGGGTCCAGCCACCACCACCACCACCACCACCACCACCACTGTAGTGTCCCGGGCCGTTTGAGCAGCCTGCCCTGTCAACCTGATGTATGGGGGGAGTGTGCTGGTGTGCCTATCCCCCAGAGAGGACCATGGCCTGTCTGCTAACTGGGACACAACTGACAGTGAACCAAGCAATGCGCTGGCCCCTCCCCTCCCGGCTGCCCCAGTGAAGATTACAAACGCTCCGAGGACTGTCAGACGCTATGAAGTATATGGGAGATATATAACTTTGGTGATACATGGAGACCTCCTGGCTGCAGAAATTGGCTACAGGTGTGTTTGGTTCAGGGAAATATGAGATAAATCATAAGTCCATCCATAAGCAAGAATATAAATCAGAATTCAAGGCATTTCTACATAGATCTGCTGCACCTCGTCTATCTGTATAACTGAAGTTCAAAACCTGTTTGTCCTTCCTGTTTTTATGCCTATACATTTTACACCTGTCATTTTTGCCTTGTTTTTAATCTTTGTTTTTATCTGGATTAATATCTTTGCTTTCTTTATAAGAATTCCATATTTCTTTTGTACTTTTTCTTTGTTCCCTTGTTCAGCGTTCCTACACACCACCTTCACATTCTTCCTTCTTGGACTGACCTTGATTTTTTTCCAATGCTTTCTTACCTAACCTTAATATATTTCTTTTTCTTACCTCTCCATCATATTGCTTCCACATTGCTCCCTGTTTAAATCCTCCTTCCTTATCTTTCATATAATCTAATCTCAAATTCCTTCTTTCACTCTTCCTTTTCCTAATGCTGCCTGTGTGTCCATTCTCATCTCCATCTTCCACTTTTTTACTCTCTCACTTAACATTTGGGCTCAATTTTGTATATATATAACTTTAACCTTTTTACATACACTACTTTCTATCCTCATTCTGGTCCACCACCTCCATAAGATTTCTTTGTTTACCTTTTTATACAACTTATCCTGATATTGCATATATAGTTTCTTCTAATACAACACACACAATACTTGATTTTGAAGGGAAAAGCTTGATCGTCGATGTAGATTTTAATAACACTCTTTTTGAAACAATAGAATGTAGGACTGCAGCTAACGATTGATTAGCAATTATTTTTTTCAATTAGTTGACTAGTTAAATAATAACTTATTTTGTACGTTGAGATTAAATACATTTTTAAGCAAATAAAGGCTGGAATATGGCAATTGAAAGCTTTGGTATGTGTATTATTGATGAAAATCAGAAACAGATTATTCTTTTTTGACATTTTGATCTAATAACGCCGCTGGATTAGTGATAAAAAGGTCGTCTGGCATGTCATTTAGAGTCCATACAGTCCAGTTACGATTCTGATTAATCGAAATATGTTTATGATTATTCTGATTAATCGTTGAAGTACTATGTAGACAAGTACTAGTTCTGATATCGCTCAATACCATACTAAAGTATCAACAGTACAGTTTTGCTTTCATATGATTATCTTGACTTGATAATAGCTTTAGTATTGAACAGCATCTGCGAATCAATTTTTTGGCAGCCCTACTTCCTATTATCCCATATCCGGAGCGTTTTGGTTCCTTGTGTTGGAGCGCTCCTCTCTCACGTCACCAGCCCAGACTGCTCCAGCACAGATGACTTGTCCAGTCATTAGCAGAGTCCCACACACCAGCTGCTGTGTGACGGAGGAACAGCCACCATCGCCTCTGTCCCTTTGTCCAGCTCCGAGCCCCACTGACCCGCCTGAGTGTCCTGGGACTGCTGACACCCCCCACGGCCAACGCATCACAACCCACAACCATCCAACCCACATTTCATTTGCATATACCAAACCAGAGCCGTGCAGTGGAACAAGACGTTATGGCAATACCAGCAGGAGCAGCATTTGAATCACAAGTAATCTGATACGCTGCAATGTTATGGTCTTGCACTGTCTGAACCAATGACCTAGTGAGTCCTAGTAGAAAAAGTGTTCAGATTATAACTATAATTAGTCAAAATACTGACTACTATAACTATTGAAACATGAATTAAATCTTCATAGCAGTGTTTTATTACTGGTTTCATTTTTGTTAATTAATACTGTCAGCACTAAGAAGTAGTAATTACCTACTAGACTAAGTGGAATGCAGGTCAGTATTTTAAGGATATGTCTGCTAATGTGTATAGTAGCCTGTGTTAAAATATCACAGAGTATATCGTAGTAGTCAAAATAGTTATTCCTTGTTTCTATGTCCCACCGCACATCCCATCCCGGCCAACATCCATTTCCATATCCCAAACCTCATTAAAGCTTATCCAGAGTCCCACCTTGAGTCCCTGCCCCCTCCATGCTCGCACACACCAATAAAACATATCATCAGGATTCATTTATCATGGGACCGATGCCCTTGGGTAACCCCGGGGGGCAGGGGCTGATGGGAACTCAGAGAGGATAGACAGATATGGGGTGAGTGTAAGAGTGTGACAGGAGCAGAGCCAGGGCATATGATTAGCATTATGACACTGGGAGCGCCTAATGTAAATAAAACACTGGCAAGACATACAAACTCTATCCCTCAGACTGTGGCGCGGCTAATGAGAGGGAAGTGCACTGAAATGAGAGATAATGAATGTGGATCCTGTAGCAGAAGCCCGAGGCTGGTGAAATATCCACAGCACAAACAAACAGCGCTCACAGACAATGACTGATAGGTAATAACAGGTTAAGAGAGCTCACTTACTCTGCACGATTTATTGGACAGTTTGCCGCTCAGATCATATCTTCCCTTTAACTCTTTGAGCAGCTGCTCCAGGTGGCTCTTCTCCTCCTTGTCGGTGTAGTCCAGGTCCAGGAGCACATAGGCCCGCCAGTTGGCCGAGTCGAAGCCCCAGTGCACTGTCCGGTTCTCCAGCCGCTTGTGGCTATGAACCACAAACTTGTGAGGCGGGAACATGAGTCTGCAGTCCAAGCACTGGATACAGGCGGCGCTCGGCCCGCTGTACAGCTCCGGTACAAAAAGTCCTTTGCAGCGGCCGAAACACTCGTGGTACACTTTGAAGCTCTTCTCGGTCCGCTCAAGCTCTAGAGAGCCCAGCTCCTTGTTGCAGTGCGGCGGGGAACAGCCCCCGTAGATGAGCGCGTTGCAAAGGCGCTCCGCGTCCGTCTGCGTGATGAGCCCGCAGGACGGAGCGGAGAAGGGCAGGATGCCCACCACTTTGAGGATCTCCAGTTGGTCCGCGGTGCAGCGGGAGCAGTAGATGTGCAGGTCGTCGCACACGGAGTTGATTTGCTGCAGGGAGAAGTCTCTCAGGACGCTGTTGAGGATCTGCGGGAGGCACAAGCGCTTCTCTCCGCCGACCACGAAGCACGAGATGGGCTCGCGCTCTAGCACCGTCTCGCAGCGCTCCGTGGAGCGGTCGGACGGGATGAAAAGTGGCCCGGACATCACCGGGGGTGTCTGCGCGGGCAGAGCGAGCACCAGTTCGGCGGGTTTTCCGTCTTTCTTGTAGAGAGCGTCCTGGTTCCAGCGCGCAGAGAAGGCGGCCGGTCCGCCCAAGGAGCGCATGGAGCTCAGGTGGAACTGCTGCAGAGTTTGTTGAAGTCCGGGATGAGGCTGGAAGCTGGCGGCCTCCATGTTTGTTTCGCTAGCTCGAAGAACTAGAGTTGAAAAGTCAAAACGAAAGCAGAAATTGACTGATCGGATCGGTCGTCCTCAGCATCCGGCCACACGCTCAATAACGCACATTTCCATGTCACTGGAGAAGCTTCCCAGCGCGTCCATTCAGAAAACGGAAGGCTCCCAGAGTCAGGGCTGTTCTTGTTCGCGAAAGAAAATAAAGTCGACAACTGCTGTTCCCAAAGTCGCCTTATCCAAAGCACAATCACCGGGTTGTGTGTGGTTTTACGCACTCCAAAGTGCGCCTGAAATACGGCTTATCTGCGCCGTCTGGCTCGGTCTGTCTCCCACTCAGTGTGTGAGCCTCTCTCTCTCCCTGTTTGTTTGTGTCTGGTTCAGTCATTGAATCCCAGCCAGGAATGTGACTGACTCCCCGGGCTGGCTCTTCCCTGCGCGAGCTGCTCCTCCCTCTGCTCCATGGCAGCTGCACATTAAAAAAGCTAAATCCATCCGAAGCGAGCGAAGGGTGGAGCTAAAGAAAATACAGACTAGCCGTAGCCTACTAAAACACAGAAAATAGCAACTCTCTGCGTTTGTTCAGGCTTCCCAGAAGAAGTTGTTTTAGCACGAGTCGAGACTTCGAGAAAAGTTTAAAACCACAATCAAACTTTGAGCGTTTACCGTAGGACCAATAGCCTTGATATTGTCACGATATGTTCGTCATAGGGAGATGATTTATGTAATTTAACCAAACATATTCAGAAATAAAAAAATAATAATAATACAACATAAATGGGTTACAACATAGCCTATTTAATGCTGCTGTAATTAAATCCAAGTACCTACTACAGTGATATATAATTAGGTATGATTCACTGTTAATCATAATGTAATATTTTGGCAAATTCAGCGTCACTCAAAGTCAACCGAAGTAAGAAGCTCTAACTTCAGTGAGTGCGCTTAAAGTTTCTTAACCACTAGAGGGAGCCAAACATCAACACACAAACAACTTTGGTCCGTCTTCAAAGTGCTCAGACTGCTTTTCTTCAAACTGTTAGTTGGTTTCTTTGATGTAATGATTGCATATCTTACCATATCTTTAATAGTTCTAAAACACAACACACAACAAAATGACAATATGTGTAATAGAAACAATTTATTAATCACAACACCCTATTAAAATATAAACATATAAAAATCATATTTAATCGTTTAGTTTTCTTCTGGAGCCGAGTGCACCATCTGGTCGTAAGACTGGTCTTAACCCTACGGCCGATTTAAATCTGAAAGTTACGGACAGCCTATAGTTACGACTAGTGCACCAGCCAGACTTAAGTCCTCTGCGCGCTACGCCCAGGTGTAACTTTTACACCCAGTGTGCAGGTGTAAGTCCCGGGACAACATTAGAAACGAGCGTGCAGCGGCTGATAGAGTAACTAACAGCGAGTGCAACGGGCCACCGGAGCCGTGCCTGCCGCTGCTATGGCTCAGATTCAGCGGGGCTGTGGTGACTCTCCCCTGCGCTCTCCCGTGTGCTCTCAACGCCTACTGCTGCAGCCCGCTTCAGGCTCTCCTTTCTTTAATCAGAGACCCTGTAAACAAATGTGAGTTCCTGTCACGTTAGTTAGAATTGACACTAAGTAATTCAAGACCGCAGCGAAACTAAACAAGACTGGAGTTCCTCCACTTTTTGTGGAGGTTCTGCTAATGGCGGCTAAACACTGCTTTGTTTCAAGTCCGAGGCCTTTGTCACCAAACGTTTCTGGCTCTGTGTGCGGTGATTTGTTCAGGATACGTGTCAGAGGCGCTTTATTGCCCCAGCTCACCTCCGCGCCTCGCCCCAGCCCACCTGAGCGTTACGTCTACCTGCAGCTGTATTTTGCCGTGCACACGCTGCTCTGGCGCGGCTTCAGCTGCGCGTGGACCCTACGACTAACGATAAATATCGAACATGGCTGATATCCCTGCGACCACACGATCAGCAGCCGTGCGTTCATCGTGAGCAGGTAATCGCAGCTCGTGACCACCTTTGTGCGTCAGTGTCGTGCACAGAGGAGCAGAAATTCAGCACGATTTAAAAGTTGCTGTGCAGCTAAAATTCGTGTCAAAATCGGCCCAAAAATCGCACGGTGTAAACTCAGTTTAAGCGTTAAGACTGACGCAACTTAAGACCAGCTGGCGCACTCCGCTGGTGCGCTAGTCTTAACTATAGGCTGTCCGTAACTGTCAGATTTAAGTCGGGTGTTAGGGTTAAGGCCAGTTTTAGGACCAGCTGGTGCACTTTGAAGTATTTCAGTTGACTTTCGAAACATGTCTTGTGTACGCCACAGATAATACTAAAACACCCTTTAAAAACACTATATAAAACACAATTTCATACAGACCCATCAAAATATATTAAAAGTACAATGGGCGTAATTGTCTTTTCTTTAACCAGAATCCTACATTTACTACAATAACAGACAGTACACACCAAAAAGCACAAAACATGGAATTAGTTACTTAATGGCAATGTTACATCAAAATATGTTGTCGGCACAATTAAGTTCTACTTGTTGATGAATATTTATAAAATATTTTCTATTATTTATTGATTTATATTCCTAATCAAATACAAACATTCAAAGACATAAGGCCTCCTACTTCCAAACATACATTATAAGAATTATATAGTTAGTTAGTGGCAGAGTGGTTAACTCAATTGCTTCACAACAGGAAGTACCACTACCACTCCACTTTATTATAACAACTTCCTAATTTGCATGACCATAAAGCATGAACTGCATGAATTTAAGACATGAATAAAGCTAATTGAAGAGTTATAAAGTGTTACCAAGGAAAGTCCTTTTTCCAAATTGTGCGCCACCCTTTACTGTGGAGGGATTTGCTCCCCATATCCTGTGTCCAATCCCAAACCTCGATAAAGACCCCATAGAGCTCAAGGTCTGGAGAAGGTTCCCCTGGTGCTGCACTGTGATCCCCAGAGCAGGTGGCTTTAATAAATCATAGCACCAAACTAGATGCTTCTTTTTTTCTTGCCATTCACAAAATAAATAGATAAAACATGCACAAAGAACAAGAGTTTAACCTGAAATACTTTCCTTTCAGGAGCAGCTGCAGCCTCCCAACCACATTTAACCAACACAATAACAACCTTGATACGGGTCTATTAAAATGTCCATCTATTTTCTTCTGACTCAACTCTGGTTCAGTTCAGGCATCTTGTTCTCATATCCCGGTGGAGGAGTGATGGGCTCGATGGTGACTGGATGTGTGGTGGGATGGCGGATTTGGAGGCGGAAGTCCTTTAGGTGCAGTTTGTCCGATTTTATCCTTCTCACTCGGAGAGGCTGGAGTAGTCGGCTGACCCTACTGCTGCTGCGTGTGGGTAGGGAGGGGTTTCTTTCGGGAGCACTGGCCTCACCTTGGGACGCTGAGGTGTTCTGGGTCGGGGCGGAGGTTTGGCCATTCAGGGGGGTCTCTTCTGTGGGGGGGTTGTCGGTGGTTGTGGGTTCAGATCCTTCATTTTCAACGGCAGCGATGATGTCCTCGTAAGAAGGGAGGTGGGTCGTGCTATTGCGGAGGTTGCTCTGGCGGACTGGGTAGTTACCGCTGCCCACTGCCTCCTCGTAACTCGGGACGTTGTACGCAGCTGGGTCTGGAACTCTGCAAACAGAAAGGATACGGTCAGGTACACGAGACGTAACTGTGTAAAAAATGATTATTGTTGCATTTCTGTTCATTCAGTGCAACTGTTCCATTATGGATTAGTAACAAAATGAACTTGCTTTTGGTTAAGACTGTGTAGAGACTGTGCTTAATGCAACTAATCAAATGGAGCTGGCGTAAATTCAGCCTGGAAGACCTAACTCCGCTCCCATATACTTCCTGCTTCTCCAGAGTTTACCTGCTTCTCAGCCTTCATCACCTCACTCCTATTACTCCTCCCCACTGCTTGCCGCACCTCCTCTTCATCCAACCAGTGCCCAGTTTGCCCTATTTAAACCCCCATCACAGATGCAGGGCTGCTTCAGTTCGTGCCGCGGCCCACCTCCTCCCCGGCGCCCCCTCGGCTCCGCATCATCTCATCGTCCCTTCACTGGCCTCAGCCTCATGTCTACCACCTCCAGGGCTTTGGGGAAGAGACATCTCCTAAACGTCATCTAACCGGCACGCCCTTCATCGCAATGTCTGCCGGGGTCTGAGCGCCAAAGATAACTCAGTCAATAAAGCCCACTAACACTTTTCTTTCGTGTCCATCTGAGTCTTTCCAGGTTGAAATGACTTAACTTGGAGTTAGTGAGGCAAACATGACGCTCAAAATATTGTACATCACATTCTCTCATATTATAAAATATCAACAAATATTTACAGTTTTAATCTATTTGTTTCATTCTTTTTGTTCTAAACTTACCTGAATTAAGTTACATTTTTGTATCTACTTTTAGTCACTTGTATTTCATTGATACATCACTACATTGATCCTATATTAGAGATGGGACAATAAACAAACAAAGAATAAAACCTGTTGCGATAAAAAGGGTAAATATAAATCGTTCACGGTACTTTTGTATAATCGTCAACAAAGATAACCGCCATTAAATGAACAGATTGTGTAGAAAGAAGCTACTTACTTATCTATGATGTTAACTTTTATAGGATTGTAGTGTAAATAATGATACCAAAGAGGTTTCATAATATTCAAATTTCCATAACATTTAAAACTGTCAGCAATTTTAATTATTATCGTGACATTATCGTTCATGGCAATTATTTTGGCCATGATCATCGGTCTCAAAATTTCAGTATAATCCTATACATGTGCATAGTAACAGTCTGGTCTGCCGTGTCTAAATAAGTCTTGAGCAGAAGGCAGTGACTCACGGTTCTTCCTGCTCTCCGGCTCCATGCTCCATGAAGGGGACACCTGTCTGGGCTGGCTGGTTGCGTTGGTTCCTGGCTCTCCGCTTGCTCCTCACTCCCAGGCAGATGGACAGGAGCAGCATGGCGCCCCCTACCCCCACCAGCACCATCGCCACGGACGAAGACTTTGTCCGGTCGTTATCCTCCTCGTTCTCGTCTATGGGCACTGTGGAGTTGTCAGCTGCGGTGGTTGGAGGTTTGCCCGTGTCCTTTCCGTCGAAGGGTATGACGGTCCACACGATCATGACGATCCCCAGGGCGATGAGACCCACGCCCAAGGCACAAAGGGCGTAGTGGGCCCCAGAACTTGTGGCCGCTGCTCTGGACGGGCGGGAGCGGCTGTTCCCCCTACAGATACCCGCACTAGAGCACATCCTGCAGCAGAAACAAGACATAAACAGTCTTTATTGATCCACAAATTACATGGTTTAAGATTTCAACGCAAAAAAATACAGAAGAAACACAAACCAAACTGAGGTCTTATATTTTAAACAGTGGCTCCAAATTGGATAATGGACTATTGTATTGAAACTGAAATAAATGTGGAATTGAGGTGGGAGATATATATATTTAAAAAAAATGATAATAATATAGCAATTGTGGTTTTGGAACAAAGTTAGATATCAAGTACATTGTCTGTAATTAAAACTATTAAAAATGACTTCAAAAGGAAACTCCCAAACAAGGAAATAGAGTGACATTTCTGGACTTTTCTGCAATTGTAGGCTTCATTCATGTTTTTCTGCTAGAAACTCAACCATGAAATTTACAGGCACATTTTTGCACATTCCTGGCACTACATTAATGATGCATTTTTTTCATATGGATCGTAAAAGCAAGACCATAAAAAGACACCACTCAGCCACTGTCAGCATGGACGGACACAACTCGGAG